>SKCR01041471.1:0-135420 GCA_019454045.1 Zanthoxylum bungeanum
AGGAAGGCATTGTTTTTTATTGACTCGTTAAATTCAATAAAATATAATATTTCCTAGGTTTTCTCCAAAACATATGACAATATTATTTGTTATTATTTTCTCATCGGGACATGGAGAGGTCTAGTTGAGGAAAGTTAAACAGATAAAATTGACGGCTGAAACTAATGTCATGGAATGAGATTTCTGTGACTCGGGTGCTTGAAAAACTGTGGGAAATGTAATTATGTAATTCTGAACTACAAATGTTGATTGATTGTGTCACCCTGAAACCCATAATTGCTTGAAAAGTGAGAATTTGGTTTTATCATCAATAGAAGTCGATCTGTATATATAAATAAACAACCAAATGTGCTACTACAAACTTATCTTCTGAAGCCTTAATTAAATTCATAAATCATCATAATAATGCATCCACAAAATATCACAATTTAATACAGGTCTAGTTTTTGCAAGATTGAAATAAAATTCTGACGAATCAGTTTTTACCCAAACATGGGACAAAATGTGATCATGATTCCAGCACCTTCCCCATATGGGTTGAAAAATCAAAATATCATATTCCTAGGGTTTCTTACTCTGAAATGCAAGGAAAGAACTACCTTCTTGTGACATTTCAATCACAATGCAGGCCAGGATTTGATTCTGGTTCTCAGCAGTGCAAAATATATGATCATGCATCGTTTCTTTCATGAATTATGATGCATCACCTTTTACTTTCTTGCTCTTCTTCGATTTCAATTTCTTGCTTTCTTCATTTTCTTTAGATTTCTTCTTCTTGCTTTCACCTTCTTTTTTAGGTGCCTTCTTTCTTTTCACAGGCAGTGTTTCTGTCTCTTCTTCTGGAGTGTTATTCCCATTCTGCTCTTCCTGCAAAGGCGGATCTGCTGCAGCATGGGATACTTCTGCGTGTACAAATTGGCATGCAAATTAGAGTGCGTGTACAAATTGGCATGCAAAATTAGCGTCAGCCAGACTAGAATCAGATGTAGACATGGAAAGTAATTACATAATATCAAGATTGCCTTTGAAGAAATCAATAAAAACAAAGACACATCCATAACTATTTAAAACAGAACAGAACCTACAAGCCCCTTCATGGATCCGCAAAAGAAATTTTGAAGAGCATGAAATCTTCTCTACAAACCACTAATAAATGACTTAATATCCATGTCATGCGATGGTTAGAGAAATACTACGTCAGGCCAAGACTAGCAAGGAACGGTAAGAACTAACCTTTATCAGCAAATGCAGAATCAAAAATGACCTCAGTAAGATGCTGCTTCAAGAAAACCTGCACACAACAATGCAGTTTATTAACGTGTAATTCCAATTACAAAATCAACCGCTTTTCAAAGAGGCAAATAAATCAGAACCCTTACATATCAACAAAATGACAAATAATCATTACTTTTGCCTCAAATGTACAGTACTAAGATTCTATTCCATCAGGAACAAAAATGCAGTGATAACAAACAAAAGTAATCAAAAATAATTTTATAACGCTGTTCTAGATAAGTTGCCCAAATACAAATTGTAGACTGCTACCAGCACCATCATGAAAGATCAATTATAATTCAGGAACGTACCGCAGAAAGAAGTTGCCGTGTCTTCACATCCCAAAAGCGCAAATAGCTATCCAGCCCTAAAACAATTCAAGTTATTACTTCAGTTGAATATAAAAAGAAATAATCTTGGTTCCAAAACTGTGAACTCAAAAGGGATACTGTAATTTAAATGTAGAAGACCTTGCAATATACTCACCACATGATGCTATAATTGGAAGCGTGGGATGCCTCGCTATGGATCTGATACTTCCAGAACACTTCCCAATAAAACATCCTAGCAATTTTCCTGCAAGGATGACTTCACTTTAGAACAATTACCGATACAAAGCATTTTATATCATCGAAAGAAACTTGTTAATCAATGCTAGGTAATACAATTACAAGTATTTGCAATACAGAAGCAACATTATGAAGTATATAAGCTGCACCAATTACGTCATTCCAAAACTTAAAATTCTCACTGGATATCAACATTAAGACATTTGAGTAACATGTAGTGGGGTACAATCCACCAAATAAAAATGACGGAATTTCACGGCTTGAGCTAACCCAGTTTTATGGGGTGAAGAGAAAACGAAATTTGAGCCAGATTGAGTTTAACAACTCAGTCTAAAAAGTGAAATTAGGTGATTCTTATGTCACTCTCCCAAAGAATACTTTGTAATACCTATTACTGCATTTAACAGCACATAATGAAGCATCGAAAAATGTAGCTCTATGAACTTAAGAGTTCCACTTCTAAGCTCAAAAAGCTAGACCTGAATACAGTCACCACTAGAATACAATAAAACAGCTTAACCTCTTTGAGAAGAAAACTTATTCCCATTTAACTGAAATTTTATATTTATTCCCAGTAGTCATAGCACCCAATCAAGTTGACGCAGACAGTAGAATCATGGATGCAAAACTATACATTAATGAAGTGTTAAAAAAGTGCACATACCTGTGCGTATATCAACAGAAGCAAGGTCACCAGAACCATTGCCGATATAGATATTATAGCTATCTGGTTCTCCAGCAACTGCTTTAATAGGGGTCTCCCGGAAATCAAATGACATAACAGGTCTTCGCTGAGCAGAAGTATCATAGAGGCGAACCTAATAGAACCAGGAAAACAAGTAAACAAAAGAGCTGAGAAATGAATACAGTGGAAAGAGACTATGTTGATTTTACAACCTGATGATGATATCTCTTCTATAAACCACATTAAGAACAAAAAAATGGGTTGAAAAAATTACGGAAACTTGATGCTAAAGTAAAAAATGAAATCATTTATAAAACAGAACCTTGATTAAAGTCTTTAAAAAAAAAAAGGCCCGTCTTCCTAGCTATCTACAAGAGTGTTATTTCACCCACCTATTAAGACAAATGATTTCCACTTGTCTATTGAAAAGAACCCATTTAATAAAATAGTTACCAAAAACACACGACTTGAAATTCTCATTTCTGGTAATCGAACTCCTAGGACTAGCCTGTAGCCCCAATAATACAGTTTGCATCAACCCCCAGATGATTTTAAATCAAATTATCTACTCAAATCCAAAATGATACTTAAAATTACCTGATGGTTGTTGGTGCCGGCTACAAATTTCCGGTGATCATCAATACTCAAAAATGCTGCTGATGTAAACCAAGTAGGGGTAAATATACCAAGGCTGTTCTTAGGGGGCTGCACAGTTCAGATTAAAACAAAATAAATTTGAGGTACAAACAAAAGCTTCAAAAAGAATATAAACATTTATCACTCTTATTCAAGAAGATGTGATCACAGAGGATGCAAATGGAATCATGGAATGGCTCACAGGTTTTGCAGTCCAAATCTTCACAAACTTGTCGAGATCCCAAACATTAACTTCAACGCCCTTCCTGAGTTAGAAAATCCAATCATTTTACTATGCCAGTTATGGATACTTTCATAATTCATACTATAACATTGCAATACAGAATAACAAGGAAGAATTCTACGGCATGCGGAAAAATTACTCAACATGGAAGCACTCACCCTCCAAATAGGCATAACTTTCACTGCTATCAACTTTAGAAAATGAGACAGTACCAGATGCACTCACGTTCCATGATTTGACAGAACTACTACTGGAAGGCTCTGATGGTACATTGGTGACCTCAATAAACCTCATGCTAGCATTTCCTTTTGTTGTACATGTAAGCAAAGTGTGTGACCTGTGAATAACCAGTTCAACAGAGATCAGTGACAAAATACAAAAATAGACCGAATAGTTACTGGAAACTCCATATATCAACATGGTATCCCAACCAACTCGAGCTAATGGAATACCAAGAAGCAAAAGTGACACCTGGATGACAACTCTTCTCTCTGCCTTCTAAACAAATGCAAACCAACAAGAGCATCATCTTCATGCTGGGCACCAGCATTAGATATCGAAACTCGGAGATCCCCGCTAAGAGGATTGAGGACTTCAATCTACAGGGTACAGTTGCCACAAATTATTCAAGAGTAGACTCATGTAAATTTTAACCATTAGCTCTAATCCTAATATACCTGATCACCTAAGTGAAAAGCAACTTACCAAACCATTTTTCCTCGCAACCGCCAATAACTGCAACCAAACAGATGATGAAATTCAAATTAAACCAAAAAAATAAATCCTTACAACAAATTTGAAACCATAAAACATAAAAGGAGACACATTACGGGGTTGTTTTGTCTGTCATCAATAGAAGCCGCTAGCACACATTTGGAGGCATCAGGCTCGCCCCATCTCTCCACCACCTTAGGAAACCCTCCATGTTCACCACGAGCTTCAATAACTATTATTCACCCACCAACAAATAAAATAAACAAATCAAATCAAATCAAATCAGATATAAGTTATAAGATTATGTAATGATAATTTTCAGTAAATTAGCAGCTTATAAGTTGGTAAAATTAAAAACAAAAACAAAAACAAAAACAAAAAAACAAAAACAAAAAAGCAAAAAAACAAAAATAAAAATCACCTTTAATTAGACCAATTGAGTCGAAAGTTAGGGCTCGAACCGGAGGGCAACCGGAGCACTCCACTGTGGTGGTGCGAGGCATCTTTCTTAAAAACGCGGTTCAGTAGCTGATTCTTCTCTTTGCGTTGCTACCAGAAAAGAGAAACCCTTAAAACCCCTACTTTTACAGTATATCTTTGGGACCCCTTACATTTTTGTTATTTTCATTTATGCCCCAGAATTTAAGAGGCTTGTAAATGGATCAATGAAGCAGCCCAACTCTATATTGGCCCAATTGATGCAAGTCTTTGAGCAACGAGATGACTTGGATCACGACTCAGCATTAGATTGTCATTTGTTAGTATTTGGATTTAATATTAAATTGAGTTGTATTAAATTTTTTATAAGGCGGTGATATTCGACCCTCTCAAATTATCTCAGTAGTCTGGGTTTTTAATTAACATCAATTAAAAAAACAAAAAATAATTAGAAATTAATGTTATTGTTTTTTTTTTTTGGCCTGTTTTCTCTCATGTTTTAGTCTGTTTCAGTTTAACATGGAGATGTTTCTCGGACTGTGTTTAATGTGGAATCCTCTCCATCTATTTGAATTGCTGCAAACTGTTTCTTTAGCATCAATTATAAGATAATAGGTCAAGGGCCTTTTTTGTTACAGAGATATTACTACTTTTTCTTACAAGTGCTTACCGAACAACAGTAAAATTACAAATACTATGTATTATAATAATTGAGAATTCAATATAAAAAAAAAATGAAATAGGTAGGAACAGTTGACAGCAGAAGACAGAAGTTCCGAATCTTGTGCAGTAAAGTCTCCTTAAAATAGAATGGTCGCCTATTGTTGTTACTTAGGATTGTTCTGACGACTATTTCCCAAGATGAAACGGAATCATGTAATTTCGGAACTGTACGGGCCAAATTTGGGTTAAAGACTCAAATGTCATTATATCTTAGGTCCACGCATCAGACTTGCATCAGCACATTACTCATGACTTTTATCTGGCCCAAAATAGCGTTTTGAACCTAAAGTAAGTGATAAGTCTACGCAAATGACTAACATACAAGGCACAGGAGCCCATGCACCCCCAAGGGGAGGAGATCCGTACGGCCTAAAGGTTTTCGAAAGCCCACATGACTCAAAAGGTCTCCAGCATACCCTAATCATGCTACTGAATGTCCCAGCCGACAACATATAAGCAATGTCTCAGTCATCGTTACCTCATATTATGCAGTACCCTAATAGACATGGTCCGTCAATCTACACATAATTAGTTCCTCTTAAATAAGGAAACTAAGTATTTGAATCAATACATAACACCCACAATAAAATATAAATTGGTATTGATTTGATGAGATTGATGAAGATAGATGGTGGGGTTAAAAATATGGAAAATTATGGTAGTGGTGGTGGACTGACGAGGAGTTTAATGGTGGAGATAATGCTGGTGAATGAAGAAAACGTGTCAGAGAGGAAAATAAAATGAAAATAATATCTGTTTTTAATTATTTTTAAATTTTTTTAATAAGAATATTTTCGGAAATATTTGGAGCTAATAAAAAAACGGGGGTTAATGAGATATATTAAGGGGCGAAAAATCACCACTCATTTTTATAACCTTTGGCAAGTGTGCGAAAATTAAAATTTAATACCGAAGTTAAGTTATGCTAGATTTTTTATACCCACCTACCTTAATAGTTCATAAAAATTATGCACAAATATTTAATATGAAGTAGTAAATATTCTCTGCAAAACAAATCCCGAATATGATATCCATGATAATGGGGGTTGTCTGTATCCACCGTGGGGCCTTACCAGACCCAATCATATTGTGCTAAAATAAAACGAGTCACGCCCTAAAGTTCACTTGGTTCCTCTCTTTTTTTCTATTGAAGTGAGAATGAGGCAAATCTATTTATGATCTACTGAGTATGATCAGATTTGGTTCAAATTAGTCATATATTAAATAAAATTCCATTAATAATTTTAAGTGAAAATCTAATAAATTTATTAACTAATGAATAACATAAATTATTCGCCCAACTTGAAGAAGCATCAAAGTGTTCAGAAGGAATTGTAAAGTTAATATGTAATTAATTGCAAAGTTAACAGTTAATAGGTAATAAATTTAAGAAAAAACAGATTTGAAAATTGACAAAGCCAGCAGTTTGATACCTTAATCATGAATGAATTGTAAAGTTAATAGATTATGAAGCTAATTTTGAAGAAAATAACAAAGCATCTGGTACTCAGTCTTACGATTTTTATTCTAATGTAAAAAGATGTGAAGTAAATAAATAGTGTATGATTAGTCTAATATTTCATATTTATTTAATTAAATAATAAAATTTTTCACATATCAGTTTGATCATTCTCATAAATAAATTATAGAGAAAAGTCTTTTTTCAAAAAAAAAGGGAGAATGACCTTGATGTTTCCTTTATTCACGGTTCTCCGTTAAAATTGTAAATCCAACACACCTTGACCTTATTTATAACCTTGGGGCCTGGACTTGACTCTAAAAATCACAAAAAATATGAAAATTAGTTTTCCCCTCTTGACAGTTGACACAAGCTTCCCCTCATAAATTCTCTCTCTCATACTAATTGACAATAACACCTCACTTTTTTAAATAATTTACTTTTTTATTTAATTATTTATTATTCTCATTTATTTTTTTATTTATAATTTGTTATCTTTTACTTATTTAATATTTTTTTATATTATTTTTTTTCTTTTTTTTTTTAATAAATTTTATATTATATATTATATATTTAATTTTCTTTTGATTATTTATTAATTTATTTAACTCTACTTATGTATAATAGAAAATGTTCTCTTTTATGTTAATAATAAATTTTCAGAAAATAGTACATATGATAATATACAAAAAATAAATACATGAAAAATATAAAAAACATAAATTTATATCACTAAATGTTCTAGGAATAGACTTTTGAGACAACTTAAATTACAATTTATGTTTTACATAATTTTTATGTATTATTAAATGTACTATTCTCTGAAAAATTATAACTAATATAATAGAGAGCATTTTATATTATACATAACTTATGTAACATAAGTAGTGTTAAATAAATTAATAAAAAAATAAAAAAATTAAATAAATAAATAACAATAAATATAAAAAACATAAAAAGTTTATTAAACAAATAAAAGATAATAAATATATAAAGCCTATTAAATAAGTAAAAGTGGAAAAATATAAATATAAAAAAATAAGATAAAAAAATTATAAGAATTAAATCAAAAATAAAATAAAATAAAATAAATTAGAAAATAAAATAAGAAAATAATTAAAAAGTCAAAAACATATGCCAATACGATGCCGTAAGCTAACAAACAAAAAAACAATAATTTTGAGGGCCTCTTAGTGAAAACGACCACAAATAATTTGTCAGAAACAAATCAAAGCAAATCTAAAGATGAAATAATTTATTTGAATCAATCGTCATCTTGAGTATAAAAAAAGTACCTAGTTAGATCCTCCATAACCAAACAGTCTTATAATCTTCTCTGCTAGTAAGAGAGTTCTTTCTTTGGTTCTGCCGTTTGATTTGAATCTGTAATTATGGCGGGAACGAACACCTACGGTCTGATTGATCCAAACAGCGGCTTTTGTTCACTAACAAAGACTTTCCACAGCCTTAGACCAAAACCCCCTCTGCCGCCGCCATCTCAGCCTCTCTCCGTCACACAATACACACTCTCTCTCCTCCACGGCGGCGGATGCTGCGGTTCCACCACATTTCTCATCAACGCCGTCACAGGCCAACGCCTCACCTACGCTGACTTCCTCCGTCAAATCAACTCCCTCGCCTTCTCCCTCATAAAGCATTACTCTCTCTCCAAAAACGACGTCGCTTTCATCCTCGCCCCTAGTTCCTTTCACATTCCAGTCCTCAACTTCTCTCTCTCTCACTCGGCGTCGTCGTTTCTCCCGCCAACCCCCTCGGATCCGCCTCGGAAATATCTCACCAAATCCACGTCAGCAAGCCTTCAATCGCCTTCGCCACATCACACACCGTGCACAAACTCCCGCCAGATCTCCGCAAAATCCTCATCGACTCCCCCGAGTTCCTCTCCTTACTATCACCTCCTCATCATCATCACCGCCAAAACGACGACGTTGCCATCGTAAACCAGTCAGATCCCGCAGCCATTCTCTACTCTTCCGGAACTACTGGAAAAGTCAAAGGCGTTGTGTTGACTCACCGAAACGTGCTCGTTTTAATAGCGGTGTTCTACTACAGCTACTCCGAAGTCGGTCGAGTTGAACCGGCCCTGGCGAACCCGATCGAGTTACTGATGCTGCCTCTGTTTCATTGTTTCGGTTTTTTCGCTTTGGCTAAGGGAGTGGCCATAGGCCAGACTATGATTTTGATGGAGAGGTTTGATCTTGAAACAATGTTGAAGGCTGTGGAAAAGTATAAAGTTACTTACATTCCGGTTTCGCCTCCGGTAATTGTGGCGCTGACGAAATCGGAGTTGACCAAAAAGTATGATCTGAGCTCGCTCAGGTTGCACCGCTGTGGTGGCGCGCCGCTTGGTAAGGAGGTTGCTGAGAAGTTCAGAGAAAAGTTTCCTAACGTCCAAATTTGGGAGGTACAAAAAAGTTAAAAATTTTTAAAAATAATAATTATTATAAATAAAATGTGATGTAATAATCTCAACAAAAACGATAAACACACCAACACTCTCACTCACAAAAAACCCAACCCCCTCACTGTAGTTATAGTGAATTACTGTAATTCACTGTAACTACAGTGAGGGGGTTGGGTTTTTTGTGAGTGAGAGTGTTGGTGTGTATATCATTACTCTAATCTCAATAATTCTAAACAAATGCTCATATCACACACCCAAGGTACACCCATCAATGTGTCCTAAGAGGATGGTTTGAGTATTTTTTAAAATATTAAGGATAAATAAGGAAAAAAAATATAAATCTAGATATGCCTTGGAATAATTATATATTATTACTCTAATAATACAATATACTCCGTAGTCCGTACTATTATACCAATGCTGTGCAAAAGCAGAGACGTGGGGCCCTGCAATAAATAAGAAAATCACCCGTAGCCGTACTCACAAAAGCATAATGCCAAAACAGTTCGTTTGACACTTAGCAATAATCATACGATAGGTCCAGGACAAAGGCCATGTGTCAGTGTCTTCTGTGAAGTACATAGATCGATCCAAATGTTAATTTACGAGATAAAGATTTTTTGTTAGATTTTTTTTTTTTTTTTTTTAATATTCACCATGCTGAAATTAGTTCTGATATTATATTATGTTGAATTTGATAAGCTTAATTTAACCTAAAAAATAACATGAGTAAAGAATTGACTTACGTTTACATTTAAATATCAAGATCAATTTTTAATCGATATATGATATTTTCCTCACAAATATATTGTTGTAAAATTTAGATCAATCTCTTTGTTTTTTTCCTTTTTATTTTTCTTAACATTATCATTTAGTGACACATAACATATAACTCAATCTTAATTGTGTTTTTGTGTATGCCATATGTTACTAGAAGATAATATTAATAAGAGATCCCGAGTGTCTATTGTTATATGAGCGTTGTGGTGTCAACAACTGATAAGTAAATAATATATAATTATAATAATATATAATTACAATTTATGTAGTAGTTCTTTTTATTATTTTAATAATCGTGTCAAAAAATTATTAGATTATTATATAGATGGTGTAGTATTAAGAATTTTCCCTCTCTCCCAAATATAATTTTTTTTTTTAAAAAAAAATATTAATTTTATGATCTTAAACTTGTTATATGTATGTTTTATTTGATCTCTTAGATTTTTTCCCCTATAACTGGTGCACATGAGTTTGAATTTTCCTGTTTGAGTCAGGGATATGCTATGACTGAGAGTGGATTGGTGGCGGAAATGAGGAGGAGTAAAGAAGCGGAAAGGCATGGTTCTGTTGGTGGTCTATCAAACCTACTAGAAGCAAAGATTGTTGATTCTGTTACTGGAGAAGCTTTGCCTCCAGGCAAGAGAGGGGAGCTGTGGTTGCGAGGGCCAACTGTCATGAAAGGTAATAAAATGCAAATGGAAATCATTCAAAAATGCCAAGGCAAACCATTGGAGGAGCCATTTAGAGGTTCCGGAAATCCGAAATTTTATTATAATATTTTTTATAAATTAATAAAATGTCAGTTTTGTTAATGAGATATATTTTAATTTATTTACATTAAAATGAGAAATATCTATTATTTTATCTAAAAATCAAATTTTACTGCACACTGAACCAAAATTTATCTATGCCACTGAGGCAAACATTACATAGGCCTATTGTCTGATGCTGCAGGTTATGTAGGGAACAAGAAGGCAACTGCTGAAACCTTGGATTCAGAAGAGGGATGGTTAAAGACTGGGGATCTTTGTTATTTCGACTCTGATGGTTTCCTCTTCGTTGTTGATAGGTTAAAGGAATTAATCAAATACAAGGCTTATCAGGTGAATGACTTCATTAATTTTGAATAAGTCATTCATTGAAGGTGTATTTATGCGAGACCCATATATACAAGGTGTACGTGCCAAATTTGGTATAAGAACAATTTCGACTTTTTACTTCCGACCCAATATTAAATACACCCCAAACTCCCCAGCATGTATACAGGCCCAAGTTGCCATCACATATTCACTTTCTTAGGAAGCCCAGATTTAGTGTATATTGGCCCAAACATTCGCAGGCCATACCCAGTACAAATCCAAGGACCCACCATACGTTAATTCATATAACACTCAGATACATAAACACCACTCATGATCCAGCCGTTTCCAGCTTACAACGGGCAAACATAATGATTTCACCTCATGAAATCGGCCGTTACCAACACCCAACGGGCGAGCAATCAAGTGCAATAAATACACACACTTCCCAATAGTGTGTATATAAGGGAAGAATGACCACGAGGAATGATATTCAAGCTCTCCTACTCACAGCCTAGTAGTATTCTCTCCAGAACTCTCAGAATCACCAACCTACCGTCCTCACGGCACAATACGGGGATCAAGGTAATAACTGCCATTGTTCCTCACCCTACAGTGTTAATAGCTCACTTCTCTACTGACTTGGGCGTCGGAGTGTTTACGGCATCTACCACACCGGTGGGTAAAATCTCCACGCTCGCCCTACCTCTTTATTTTGCAAGATCGTTAGTGCCCTCTTCGAAGAAATCTCAATTGCGGACCTCGGGCGAAAACCAGCGTCCACAATTTGGCGCCTACCATGGGGCCCTAGCGATTTATAAGCAAACAAAGCTTACGTCGAGCCTACGGGAACTTGCAAGCATTACTATGGCATCCGGCAGCGAACCTTCAGATCTCTTAGCCAACCAATTGGCCGCTCTCCAGGAACGCTTACGTGTTCTGGAAGAAGAAAATTCGGTCATGAAGAGTTCCAATAGCGACCTCCGAAAACAGCTGGAACAACTTTCATCCTCCTCCAGGCGAGGGGGGCTCGACGACCCCCCAACGAACCGACCTGCCAACCTAATCCAACGGAGACGCCAGGCGATGCAACGGGCGACATTCCCCCTTCCGAAAATCATCCAATCGGTCATGGGAAGAACCAATATGTACCTCCAGTCGAGACAATAACAGCTTTATCCATGCGTAAGGAAATTGAGGAATTCAAGGAAGCAATCATTTCCAGCCTACCAGAAGCCAAGTTACCTTTGAAGAGGAGCAAAGCATGAACCATTACGGACACTCATTTCGTTGAGGGGATCAATTCAGTAGAACTCCCTCGAAAGTTCAGCCCAACTGAGATGAAGCTTTACGATGGATCAATCGACCCCGACGACCACATAATCCACTACAAATACAATATGATGTCCACGAGCCTATCCTCACATCAGAGGGAAGCAGGAATGTGTAGAGGGTTTGGAGAGACATTGGCTGGTCCAGCCCTCACATGGTTTATTAACTTGCCATACCGTTCAATCGGGTCATACAAGGAATTGGCAGACAAGTTCGTGGAACACTTCGCAAGTTCTTGCAAATTCAAAAAGATCACAAAGGATCTCAATGCGATTCAACAGCGAAATGGAGAATCACTGCGAAGCTACGTCTCACGCTTCAACAAGGAAAGAATTGCTATCCCAAATCTCCACCAGCCGACAGCAGTGAAAGCATTTCGGAATGGATTGTTGGCCGATGGTGGCCTCTATAAAAAGTTGACGAAGAATCAGTGCTACACTATGGACCAGGCAATGGCCAGAGCCCAAACAGAAATCAGATGGGAAAAAGATAAAAGGAATACAAAGAGGGAAAGCTCGACCATCCTACAAGAGAAGGGGACTTATCCACTCAGACGACCGAAAGAATTCAGTAGGAGGGTCCAACAAACGACTGATCTAAGAATTCATCGTGCCAGGGATAGTCGCCCCTACGATAGGGCTTCCAATCGCATACCAATCCCATACGAAAGAAGAGAAAGGATCCCTAATGGTGCCTCTAGGCTCCTAGACTACAACTTCATTATATCACCAGATGAACTCGTTTCAGTCCTCAATAAGATGTGGGATAAAGTAAAGTGGCATTCATGCTCCAATGAGGGTTCCGGAAAGAAAGATACAAGTAGATGGTGTGAATTCCACCGAGACTCGGGCACACGACTGCCGATTGCATAGCATTGAGATTGGAGGTATTGGAGTTGTTAAACAATGGGCACCTGAAAGATTTGCTCACGGAAAAAGAGAAAGCGACATTGGCCTAGAGGGAAGAAAGAGCTGACCGGGGAGAAGCCCCAACACCGCCTCCTCCAATCAACAATACAGTCAATTTTATATCATGAGGATCAGATGTTAGTGGGATCTCCTATTCAGCAGCGAAACGACACACCAGAATGGTAGCGACTGTCGCCTCGGGATACACAGAGATGATATCGGGAGACTATACTAGATTGGCAATCGAGTTCATGGACGATAAGGTATCCAATCTTAAGAACCCTCACCATGATGCATTAGTGATATCCTTGAAGGTGGCAAACTTCATGATTAGGAGAGTGCTAGTCGAAACGGGGTCATCAGCAAACATCGTCTTCCTGCCTACCTAACGACATGGGAGGAGATTTGGAGAGAATACATCATCAATCTACGGCTTTGATAGGCTTCGGCGAAGAACAAAAATTCACAATGGGAGAAATCTCTCTCCCAGTATACGCGGGAGGAATCAACAAAATGACTACGTTCCTCGTTCTAGACTACCCTTCGGCCTACAACTTGATAATGGGTCGACCCGTGGATTCACGATACGAGGGCCGTCTCATCCACCTATCACCAGGTGCTGAAGTTTCCTACAAAGTGGGGATTCCAGGAAATTAGAGGAGATCAACTCGCTTCCAAGTCTTGCTACCAAACGACCCTCAAGCCTAAACCCTACAGCACATAGCAATTACAGGAAGGGTTTCGTCGAGCCTATGCAGATACTTCGAAAGTTGAAGAACTCGACGAAGTCCAAATTCACCCTCACTATCCAGATCATAAAACCCAAGTTGGAGCCGACCTTGATCTCGTGCTACGCACCGAGCTGGTGGAATTCCTTAAGAAGCATCATGACTGCTTCGCATAGTCGCATGGCGACATGACATGAATAGACCCAGAGTTGATGACACACGAGCTACATGTGGATCGAGCCTACCTGTCTGTAAAACAGAAGAGGAGAAAGTTCGCCCCTAAAAGGAACCGAGTCATCGACTAAGAAGTCCAAAAGTTGTTAGAGAATGGAGCAGTTAGGGAAGTATAGTACCCAGAGTGGCTCGCTAACGTTGTGGTTGTGCGAAAGAAGAATGGCAAGTGGCGAGTCTGCATTGATTTCACAGACTTGAACAAAGCATGCTCGAAGGATTCATTCCCACTCCCTCATATCGACTCAATGATCGACGCTACTACGGGGCAAGAACTACTTAGTTTCATGGACGCGTATTCGGGCTACAACCAAACCCTCATGCATCCGGATGATCAGGAGAAGACGATTTTCGTCACTAATAGAGGAATCTATTGTTATAAAGTAATGTCATTCGGGATGAAGAATGCTGGTGCTACGTACCAATGGCTTGTCAACAAGATGTTTTCACATCAAATTAGGAAAACCATTGAGGTCTACATTGATGATATGTTGGTGAAATATTTACAAGCCAAGCGACAACTGGAACACTTGAAGGAAACATTCGACGTGATGAGAAAGTATGGGATGAAGCTGAACCAAGTGCGTTTTCGGAGTGGCCTCTGGAAAATTTCTTGGTTACATGGTCACTCGACGTGGAATTGAAGCCAACTCGGAGGAGATAAAATCCATCTTCAACATCCCTTCCCCGACAAACCCTAAAGAAGTCATGCGACTTGCGGGAAGGATAGCCGCTCTCAACATATTCATCTCTAAATCCACCGACAAGAGCTTCTTATTTTTCTCCACGTTTGGGAAAGCAAAGAAGTTCGAATGGACTCCGGGCTGTGAAGAAGCCTTGAACAGACTAAAGCAATATTTGACTACACCTCCCTTCTTGTCTAAGCCAACCGACGGTGAAAGGTTGTCCGTCTACCTTGGGGTCTCGGATCAGGCGGTCAGCGCTGTTTTAATAAGGGAAGAAGAAGGACAGCAACTCACAGTGTACTACGTGAGTAAAGCCCCACTGGACCCGGAGACTTGGTACACTTAAATGGAGAAATTGGTTCTTGCATTGGTGACAGCAGCTCGCAAGCTCTGACCCTACTTCCAAGGTCATCCAATCACCAAATATTCCACCTACTCTTTGAGGAGCATTCTTCATAAGCCCCGAGCTCTCTGGCAGATTAACCAAATGGGCAATTGAACTTAGGGAGTACGACATCATTTACCAATCGCGAACCGCTATCAAGTCCCAAGCACTTACTGATTTCGTGGTGGACTTCAACCCTAGTCTATACACCGATGTGGAGAAGGAGGTACAGTGTGTTCAAGAGACTACGCTATGGAAACTTGCAATAGACGGATCTTCCAGCAAATGAGACTCCGGGTTAGGAGTTGTAGTCACCTCTCCCTCAGGCGACGTTATACAACAAGCATTTAAGTGCCGCTTCTAGACTACCAACAACGAGGCTGAGTACGAATCATTGATAGCTGAGTTAACATTGCTTAAGTAGCTTAGGGCAAGGAGAGTGGAGGAAAAATCTGATTCATAACGAATTGTCAATCAACTCCGGGGATCTTGCTAAGCTTGAGTAGCTCAAATGGCGGCTTACTTATCAAAAGTAAAGGAACTCCAATCTTCTTTTGATTCATTTACAATCTCGCAGATTCCCAGGACAGAGAACACTCACTCGGATACCCTGGCCACCCTCGGGTCCACTCTACAAGAGGATAATATTCGAACCATACCTGTGGCATATCTACAATGGCCAGCCATTCTCAAAACAGAAGACGGTTTTGTCTCCCATATCAAACAAATTGACTCATGAATATCCTCTTTAGTCAAATACATGGAGGGAGGAGAATTGCCAACAAACAAAGTAGCCGCCCAGAAGATCCAACGACAAGTTGCGTGGTTCACTATGTACGACAACCAACTGATGAGGAGATCACTTTCCGGACCCTACCTCAAGTGCTTAACTCCCGAAGAAGCACAATATGTCTTAACCGAACTACACGAAAGAGAATATGGAAACCATTCGGGGGGCTGGAGTCTAGCATGTTGAGCCCACACAGCTGGGTACTATTGGCCAATGATACGAGCCGTCGCAGCTGAATACGCTAAGAGATGTGATTAGAGGTTCGCCCCCGTCTCCTATCTTCCACCTGAAAAACTCAGTCATTCTTTGTCCCATTGGCCATTCATGAAATGGAGAATGGACATTGTTGGGAAACTACTCGTTGCCTCGGGACAGCGGGTCTACATGCTGGCATTAACAGATTATTACTCAAAGTGGATTGAAGCAGAGGCCTTCGCGAGGGTCAGGGATAAGGAGGTGCAAAACTTCGTCTGTAAGAACATCATTTGTCGCTTCGGTCTACCTAAGGAGATTGTTACTGATAACGGGTCACAATTCATCTGCCACCGTTTCCAAAATTTCTGTAAGAATTGAGGGATCAGGCTTAGCTTCTCAACCCCGCATTACCCACAAGCCAACGGACAAGAAGAATCTTCCAATAAGACCATCATAAATACTTTGAAGAACAGGCTAGAGAAGGCAAAATGGGCCTGGGCTGACGAACTCCCAAGGGTTTTATGGTCATACCGAACGACTGAGAGATCATCCACAGGCAAAACACCATTCTCCTTGACATTTGGCACCGAAGCTATCATTCCAACCGACTATGGTGTGTCGTCTCCACGATACCAATGGATTGATGAAGATACGAACAATCAATTCATGTCCAACACACTCGAAACTGTTGATGAGCTAAGAGAGAACGCGTCCGTACGGCTTGCAGCCTACCGGCAGAAGATGACCAAACACTTCAATAAGAATGTGAGGAGTAGATCTTTTAAAGAAGGAGATTGGGTCCTACAGAGAGTCTTTCAAAATACCAGGGAAGTGAAATATGGAAAACTTGGGCCTACTTGGGAAGACCCATACATCATCATGAAAGTTGTAGGCCACTGAGCCTACAAACTAAAAAAGGAGGATGGTAGACTCATCCATAATAGTTAGAACGCCATCCACCTCAAGAAATTTCACAGATAATGTCTACGGTGCCTTCGGACTCACTCGACAAATTAAGGTTTTGTCACAAAGAGACGACCAAGTCATTTTGCTCTTTTATTTCAGCCTATTTTCATCTTTTATTTCAGCCTATTAGTATGACATTGTGTTTTAAATTTTCAATTGAATAAAGATATTAACGAATTAAGTTCATGGACGATATGAAAATATTCTATTATATATACCCAAGAGAAATATTGTCTATATACATGAAGGCCTTAAGCCAATATTACAAAAAAAAAAAAAAACCCAGAAGACAAAACAACTTCAAGCATCTTGGCCTTCAACAGGCACGATTGGATCAGCCGAATGGGTGATAGGTTCGGTCTCCATAGGTTTTTCTGGTATAGACTCTTCAAGGGCATCTTCAGCAATCGCATCGACTAGAACATCTGCCGTCTGGTTATCTTCGATCGTGTCAGAAACAGCCCTCTTAGTTTCCTTAATCGCGACTTCTTTGGAGCTAATCTTAGGCACTTCAGTCTCTTCGATCGACAGAGAGAGGCCAGCCTCCAACCTTTCCCTCTCCTAGGATTCCACGAGCTGTGTTCCCCAAACAAGTATTCCTTCATGAGCTGGCTCCTATCCTTTATAATGGCTTCCATAGCCACTCCCTCCAATCTATCTAGCAATTCGGTCTTTTGGCCCTCCAGCTCTTCGACACTCTCCTTCACAGCCTCCAATTCGGAAGACGTTGCTTCCAGTTTAGCTTTCGTGGCCTTAGCTTCGTTCTCAGCTTCCTTCGCTCTCTTCTTGGATTCTTCAGAAGAAGCTTTAGCCACAGCCAACTCTTTTCGTAGAGCCGCATTCAACTTCTCCAGGTCTCTCGCCTTTCTCAGCTGGCTTCCACATATCTTTGTTGGAAAATGGCATACTTCAAAGTCTGACACGACAGAAGCAAAAATAAATGAACAATTTCTTTGAGAAGATTTGTGAATACAAAATTCTTACCTCGTAATTTCGAGCAACGGCTCTCCTAGCAGCCTCCAGTGGTCCTAATGTCATCATTCAACATTCATCTTCCTCTAAAAGCAATCCATCGGCGAAGCTGGACAGACTAGAGGGATCCGACATAACCGTTGTGCTCATTGGGATCTTGATTATTACATTCTTTGGGTCTTCCTCAATATCCAATAATTATTTTCTCTTCTTCGAAGAATGTCAAGACCTAGTCGACGACTTGTGAGCTGTTTCGGCGGGTAGTTTGGCTGGAGTATTCTTCTTTGGGGGCTGAGACTCGGGGACTGCTTCAATTTCCTTCCTCTTGGATTTCTTCTTCTTCCTTCGTTCAAGCATCTCTTCCACAACCGGAAGTTTGAATTGACTCATTCTTTCCACTGCGCACGAATTTTCCTCTAGGGTTAGAATCCACAAAAAGAAAGTCTCTTCGTATAGGAGCCGACACGCCCAAGTTTTGAGGATGACTTCTGGATAGAAAACCTCATTCTACAATGGAGTCAATCTTAATCTTCTTTCTATCAAAACCACCCTCCAGTTCCTCTCAGGCGCTGGAATGCTCAAAATATAATTTGTATTCGCTCCGACCTCAGGCGTCACGTCAAAACTACGATAACGGTTTGAACCTACAAAAAAGACAAGAGAAAAATGTAAGAGTTTCATCGAGTCTACATACAAGAAATGAATATAAGCCTAATACTCACTCGTAATTTCCCACCACTCAGGTACCCTACCACGACCAGACGACCCGAATACACCCTCTCATTTTACAAAAAAAATAAGCTTTTTGCCAGCCTCTTCTATCATTAGTAGTCAGCCCAGAAATCAAATGTTCCCTCTTTTGTCGAAGAAACAGATGATATCTCCCTTTCTCCACTACATGTTCCTTCATATAATATGTATAGAGTAGGTCTTTCACCCCGAACCTCACTCCCAACTCGTAGGTCAAGACTTCTACTGACATTAAAACCCTCCAAGTGTTTGGCATCAATTGAGAGGGGGCTATCTCATAGTGATCTAGTACCTCTCGAACTAGGTTGGGAATCGGGAATTTAAACCCATTAGCGAAGGGACGTTCATAGAACCCAGTCCACCCAGGGATCTTATAGTCGACTCGTTCCCTCGAGGAGGGTAGCCTCACTTGAACCGACTCAAGGAACCGGTACTTTAATTTGATCTCCCTCATGGCTCTTTCGGTCAAACTACTTTGGGAGTGGAGGAACATCTTTGGGAATACCTAGCGAAGTATCCATCGACGCGACAGTCAGCACATCTTCATCACCCTCACTTAGTATTCCCCTACCATGCATACTTAAAGGGGAGACGACCCGCAGAGGCGAGCCTATATACATCTCCATCAATGAATCACTGGAGCTCGAACAATTTTCAAACGACATTTCAAATTCACTCTATAAACAACGAATGAACCTAAAACCAATATAACGAAAGATCAAACCTAGGTCTCACACAAACACAATCCTAGAAATTCCCCAAATCAATTTCAGGTCAAAGTCCTAACCCTAACCAAGAACAAGTTGAATATGTCCTATGAACAGCTTGAAGAATTTAAGAACGCGAAGAAGGGAAGGAAGAATACCTTGAATTCGAAGAGAGCCCTCCAACCTTACGACTCGAGAGAAGGTTTGTTGCAAATGAAGTGAGTAAACCCCCTTAATGCTCGTTATACTCTTGACACCTCGTTTTCCCGCCAAAAAGAATACCTCGATATGTATGCCACTTTTAATGCGCTTTACAAAATCGAGGAGCACAAGATTTAGTCGAAACCGAGTTGGTGTTATATCGCCTGAAATCACCCCAGGGGAGTTCCTATCCAGACGATATGTAGACTCGGTTTGGTCCCTCTTCGGTACCAAACGAGTGGTTGTCTTCCTGGACTTCATCAAGTCCAGTCGATGGGAACACCTTTCAATTGCTCGTGATGGAGTCAAGTTCAGTTCATGGACCTTCCTCTGGTCCACACGACATGTAGACTCGATTTGGTCTCTCTTCGATACCAAACGAGTGAATGTCTTCCTGGCCTCATCAAGTCCAGTCGACGGGAACACTCCCCAATTGGTTCGTGATGGAGTCAAGTTCAGTTCATGGACCTTCCTTTGGTCCACATGACATGTAGCCTCATTTTGGTCTATCTTCGATACCAAACGAGTGAATGTACATGGATTACACACGTCGTATGACTTATATCCTGATTTTTCATCTGGTTCAGTCGACCGGGGACATCCCCCATAGACTCATGTCGAGTCAAATTGTAGACATGGATTACACGTCGTATGACTTATATCCTGAATTTTCATCTGGTTCAGCCGACCGGGGACACCTCTATGGACTCATGTCGAGTCAAATGATAGACATGGACTACACATGTCGTATGCCTTATATTCTGACCTTCATCTAGTTTAATCAACTAGGTACTTCCCCAATGGCTCTAGTAGAGTCATTTTCATTATCCTGACCATCATCTGGTTCAATCGATTGGGTACTTCTCCAATAGTTCTTATAGAGTCAAGTTCACGATTCTGACCTAATCTGGTTCAATCGACTGAACACATCCACGATGAACCATGTAGAGTCAAGTTCATAACTTGACATTCGTTTGGTTCAATCCATAGGCGGCATCAACGCTCGAGTACACCTACATCCTATGTTCTCGTCCCAGGCAAGACACGCGTCAAGTACTCTCCAAGCCAGAGACTCTCTGACTTGGAGAGTAGGGACAAACTGTACGGGCCAAATTTGGTCCAATGGCAATTTCGAACTTTTACTTCGAGCCCAATATTAAATGCATCCCAAACCCCCCAGCATAGATCCAGGCCAA
Source organism: Zanthoxylum bungeanum (assembly GCA_019454045.1). Taxonomy (NCBI): domain Eukaryota; kingdom Viridiplantae; phylum Streptophyta; class Magnoliopsida; order Sapindales; family Rutaceae; genus Zanthoxylum; species Zanthoxylum bungeanum. Next base: position 21,075 of record SKCR01041471.1, read on the forward strand.
AGTTGCCATCACATATTCACTTTCTTAGGAAGCCCGGATTTAGTGTATATTGGCCCAAAAATTCGCAGGCCCATACCAATACAAATCCAAGGACCCACCATACGTTAAGCCATATAGCACTCAGATACATAAACACCACTCATGACCCAGCCCTTTCCAGCCTACAACGGGCAAACATAATGATTTCACCTCATGAAATCGGCCATTACCAACGCCCAACGGGCGAGCAATCAAGTGCAATAAATACACACTTTTCCCAAGAGTGTGTATATAAGGGAAGAATGACCACGAGGAATGATATTCAAGCTTTCATACTCACAGCCTAGTAGTATTCTCTCCAGAATTCTCAGAATCACCAACCTACCGCCATCACGGCATAATACAGGGATCAAGCTAATATCTACCCTTGTTCCTCACCCTAAGGTGTTAATAGCTCACTTCTCTACTGACTTGGGCGTCGGAGTGTCTACGGTATCTGTGGATGCTGGAATTCGACCGAGGTCCACAATTAGAATTTGTAGGTTGGGGGCATTAGCGATCCTGCAAGACAAAGGTAGGGTGAGCGGGAGCAGACTACCACCGGTGTGGTGGGTGCCGGGGGCACTCCGACGCTCAAGTCAGTAGTATGAAATGGGCAGTAAATATGTAAATGTGAAAAGCAAGGTTTGATGTTACCTTGACCTCTCTGGGTGGCCGTGAGGGCGGTGGTAAGTGTATCAGGGTGATGGAGAGCTCTGAGAGAGCTTGTGTCAGAAAGCGTAAGCTAGTAAGAGAGAAGTCCTGCTTCTTCCTCCCTTCGTTTCTTGAATTGCGTTGCTATTTATAGATGAAAATGATCGTCTTTGGCAGCTGGCATAGGTCCCACAACGTGCCCAGACATTTGATAAAAGTTTGAGCATGTGAGAATATGCCTTGTGTTAGGCAAAGTGGGGAAAGATGGTTGATATAATTAAGAGGTTTTGTCCTTAAGCTTATGGCTCAATTGTAATCCAATAATACAGAATTCTTTGGGCCTGGTCTTTACGTTCGGGTCTTGTATACTGTTGGGTTTGAGGTGAAAGACGGTTTTGCCCTTGGCCCAAATTTGGCACGTACAGTTTGTCCCCTACTCTCTAAGTCAAGAAGTTCTTTGACTTGGAGAGTATTTCTATACATGTCGAATGAAACAAGATATAAGAGTATCTGTCAAGAATGCATAGTTCATACACGACAGAGAGAATTCAAAGTATTTTGGACTAAGAGTAGTCCAAGTCTTCAACTTGGCTTGGCCTGAGCCAGGGGATATCCTCGGTCGACTGAACCAGATAAAGGCCAGGACAATTTCCATATTACTGGTCAAGGACCGGGAGAGTCTTTAAATTTTTCTAGACCAGATGAAGGTCATGTGCTGAAATTGACTCTTTATGAGCCATTGGGGATGTCCCCAGTCGACTGATTCAGATGATGATCAGGATAATCAATTGACTCTTTATGAGCCATGGGGGATGTCCCCAGTCGACTGATCCAGATGAAGGTCAGGATAATCAATTGACTCTATGAGCCATGGGGGATGTCCCCAGTCGACTGATCCAGATGAAGATCAGGATAATCCACATACTACGGGTCAAAGGACCATGGGAGTTTACAATGTCTTCTGGACCAGATGAAGGTCAGGTTTTCAACTTGACTCTACACGAGCCATGGGGAATGTTCCCATTCGACTGAACCAGATGAAGGTCAGGATAATCCCCATACTACGGGTCAAAGGACCAGGCATGGGAGTCTACAATGTCTTCTGAACCAGATGAAGGTCAGGTCTTCAACTTGACTCTACATGAGCCATGGGGAATGTTCCCAGTCGACTGAACCAGATGAAGGTCAGGATAATCCCCATACTACGGGTCAAAGGACCAGGGGAGTCTACAATGTCTTCTGAACCAGATGAAGGTCAGGTCTTCAACTTGACTCTACATGAGCCATGGGGAATGTTCCCAGTCGACTGAACCAGATGAAGGTCAGGATAATCCCCATACTACGGGTCAAAGGACCATGGGAGTCTACAATGTCTTCTGAACCAGATGAAGGTCAGGTCTTCAACTTGACTCTACATGAGCCATGGGGAATGTTCCCAGTCGACTGAACCAGATGAAGGTCAGGATAATCCCCATACTACGTGTCAAAGGACCAGGGGAATCTCTAATGTTGTTTGGGCCAGATGAAGGCCATGATAAAAGTATATTGTTGAATGGTTTCAACAAGTTCCAAGCTATATACTAGATGATGTCGGCTGGGATTCATATCATGTCTCAAGATATGCAAGTGTACTAACTATAACATTCCCCAAACTACAGACTAGATGATGTCGGCTGGGATTATCAATAAGTCCCAAACTACAGACGTGTAGTGTCGATTGGGATCAATGTTACGCCCCAAGCTACACGTTGAGATGTTAACTAAGTAATTCTTAATTAGTCTCAAGTCAATGAGGTGTTATGTCGACTGGGTTTTTCTTTAAGCCCCGAGCTACACATGTAGATTTCAAATAAGACACATATTAAGCATCAAGTCATACACGCATAAGATCCACAACAAATCCCAAGCTACACATGTAGATGTCGATTGGGACAAATTGACTTGATGAAAGTCCATGACACTAAGCATCAAGCCATACACGCATAAGATCCACAACAAGTCCTAAGCTACACATGTAGATGTCGGATGGGACATACACCAAGAATCATGCCATACACGCATAGGATTCACAACAAGTCCCAAGCTACACATGTAGATGTCGAATGGGACATACACCAAGCATCATGCCATACACGCATAGGATTCACAACAAGTCCCAAGCTACACATGTAGATGTCGAATGGGACAGACACCAAGCATCAAGCCATACACGCATAGGATTCACAACAAGTCCCAAGCTACACATGTAGATGTCGAATGGGACAGACACCAAGCTTCAAGCCATACACGCATAGGATCCACAACAAGTCTCAAGCTACACATGTAGATGTCGATTGGGACAAATTGACTTGATGAAAGTCCAAAAGAATTTTCATACTACCTAACTTGATAAAGGTTGGTCGATTGGACCAAATGAGGTCCAAGAAAATTTTCATTCTACCTGACCTGATGAAGGTCCATGAGACTATGGTAGAATGAACTTGAAGAATATCTGTCAAGGTCATCACTCTTCACACTTCTACAATACTACTGTCGAATGAAGTTTGTCGAATGGACCTGATGAAGGTCAAAAAGACTTTAATAGATAAACTTGATCAAAGCCATCAATATCACCTTCATTCTACGAGACTACTGTCGAATGAAGTTGGTCGAATGGACCTGATAAAGGTTCATGGGGCTCTTCCAATGCTTCTTAGAGTTTATGGAAATCTATCCATACAGTCTATAGTGGATGACAATCTTCATACGTAGTGTGGAGATGATTATCTTCACATGTAGTATGAAGGAGATGGATACCTATCAAGGTCATTACTAATTATACAAGACTTAAATAAGGTTATTGATACTACAATGGAATAAACTTTGATTGAAGTCAAATAGACTTTCATACTACCTAACCTGAAAAAGGTTGGTCGATTAAACCTAAAAGAGATCCAAGAGAATTCTTCATTCTACTAGGCATGATAATATATTCCCTATGTAGTATGGAGTTGGCAATATTAAATCAATGTAGCATGGAGATGATGACTAACCTTTGACTTAGTCTGGAGGAGTTGATAATCATTCCAAGTAATTTAGGAGAGATGAGAGTTTTCCATGTAGCCTGAAGTTGATAGCCATCCACCTTGTAGTATGGAAAGTAGTATGAACCAATGTTTTATCATACCATATATGTCGAGTGGGATGATAGATAAATGAGAAACCTTCTTGCCTGTCATGTTTAATGGCACAACTCCTTGAAGCCAGCCTACATCCTGACAAATGATATACATCTATGTGTGTGGTGTCGAATGATGCCTCAACCAAACACTTTTTGTATCATGTCGAATGTGACATTCAACCAATACTGAACATATGTGATTGTGATAAATTGAATTTACAAAGCTTTGAATTTACAAAGCTTTAATGGTGTAGCATGCAGTTTTGTTGCTTAGCTTTGATTTCATGCTACAAAAGTGAGATTCATATATGCTTGTAGTGTCGAATGGCAGCTGCTTAGGCTGGCCTCTTGCTCAATGCGCGATGTGGGACTCTTGTTTCATTGATAGAGTTTGATTTCGGCAGTTTCTTTGGGCGTTTTATTTTCGGTTAAAGTTTGGGCGATGTGGGTTCGACCAAAGTTGGGCGTTTGCCCGTGTCTTTGTTGCTTGTGGGTCTACCATGTGTCGGGCTAAGTTTGATTTGAGCCGTTTGGATCGAAACCTGTCGCAGTCTCTCACTCAATTTTTGGGCTGTAGATTGGGCTTCTGTTTTTGAAAGGATTGGGCTGTTTTTTAGTTGTGATGTGTTGTCCTTAGTTGTGGGCCGGCTTTTAATTTTGGATTGCATGAAGGCTCTGACCGTGAGCTGGATGGATTTATTTATCGCATATGTAGGCTGTTTCCTTGTTGGTGCATGAAATTTAGTGCTTTCTTATCTCCAATCGATGTGGGACTCATACTCAGCTGGATCTTGATTTGAATTAGTTGGTTAAGCTTTCTTTGTTTGCACGTGGGCTGTCTCTTGGCCCAGCCCATTAATTTTGCATTGCAGAATGTCTGAGCAATCTCTATTCGCTTGGGCTTAAGCTATTTGGGTAGCTTCGTTTCTTGGATATTAGGCTGGCTGGGCCGGTGAGTAAGAGAAATGCAGATTAGGCGATGTTTAAGCTTGGTCTTGGCCTGGTCACTTATGCTGGGTGGGCTGTGAGTTGGTGAACTGGATTATGGGTGCATGGAGTGAGCCGGCTAATTTCCCTTGGCTCGACCAGCATGTTGGTTAGTGGACTGAGAGGTTTTTGCGTTTTTTTTATTGTAATGGGTAGTGTGGGGATAGATGGCGTGTGGCAGCATCTTCATGGGTCACGAGTGGGCATCATTTGTTTCCTTGTGAGTGGTTTGCTTGAAAGTAACTTCCCAAGCGATGTGGGACAATATTTTTGCATGAGAGGTTTTGGCTTTTTGTAGTGTGGTAAGTGAGATGCATTAGAATGGCCGACTCCATTGGTACAATGGGCTTTTTATACTTGTGGTAGTATGGACTTTATTGGGCTTCTTGGATGCATGAGTATTATGGTTTTATTTTATGGAAAAGCATGGGCTTGGCTTTTCAAAGGTTTATTTGTGGGTGTTGGAATTAGATAGGTGTTGGAATTAGTTATGTAGTTGGTAGTTGTGGTGTTGTGTATTTAATATTTAGTTGTGTATTTATATGGTAGTTGTGTATTTAATATGGTAGTTGTATAATGCCTATATAAAGGCCTCTCATTGTAAGTTCTAAATCAAGCAAATGTTTATAGACATTTTCTTCACAAATTCTCACATGGTATCAGTAGGTTGATCCTAGGGTCTTCTTTTCTTTTTCCGGTGATACCACCGCCACTGCCATCACCGACGTTACTGTTCCGGTGCACGTCCGACGACACCTCCGGCATCCTCCATCTCCTTGTCAGCCGCTGGTCTCACTTCCGTCGTTGGTCTCCTTCTTTGGCGTGTCTATCTCACCTTCTTTCCGCGATATTCTTTATGGATCGCTCGTCAGAAGACGACACTCACCCCCGAGCTCCGATTTTGCCTAAAACAGGTTCCTTCGTCCCAACTCTTTCTGGTTCTCCTGTTATTACAACTGATAAGTTACTTGGCTCTATAAATTATGTTTCTTGGTCGGCTTCAGTTGAATTATGGTTTATGGGGCAAGGGTGTGAAGATCATTTAACCTCCAGTGAGGATTCTATACCTGAGGCCGAGCGCCGATCTTGGAGGAAGCTTGATGCTCAATTATGTAATCTCTTATGGCAGTCTATTGATTCTAAACTTCTTGTCATGTTTCGACCCTATAAGACTTGCCACAAGTTATGGAGTAAGGCTACCGCTTTGTATACTAATGATATACAGAGATTTTATAATGTTGTGTCCAATATGTTTCACTTAAATCAGCGTGATCTGGATATGTCTGAGTATATTGGTCGGATTGAATCATTGCGAGAGGAGTTCAATTCTATCTTGCCAATTACCACTACAATTGCTGAACAGGAACGCCAGCGAGAACAGTTTTTTATGGTGTTAACTTTGATTGGGCTCCGATCTGAGCTTCAGCCCGTTCGTGATCAGATTTTGGCCAGTACTACTATCCCCTCTCTGGAAAATATTTTTGCTCGACTTCTCCGAGTCTCCTCCACTTCCGTCATTGACTCTGAGTCCCACTCCGTAGAACCTTCTATCTTTGCAGCACAGGGCAGTTCCACGGGTAATCGTGGATCTCATATTCATCGAGGAGTGCGTCCCAAATGTAGTTACTGTCAAAAGGTTGGTCACACCCGAGAGCGTTGCTATCAGCTTCATGGCAAACCCCCTCGTCCCTCTACTGCCAAGGTTGCTCAAGTTGACAGCACTGCCTCTCTTATTTCTTCCGAGCACTCATCTCAACAGGTTACCTTATCTGGCTCGGATTATGCTGCTTTCCTTCAGTATCAGACCTCTCAGCAACCATCCTCTGCTTCTGTTGCCCACACTGGTAATTCTGTGGCCTTCCTCACTCAGTCCTCTCCTCTCGGCCCCTGGGTTATTGATTCTGGAGCCTCCGATCATATTTCTGGTAATCCACACCTTTTCTCATCTTTAACAGGTTCAAATTCTCTCCCTATGGTTACCCTTGCTAATGGCTCTAAAACCGTTGCTAAGGGTATCGGGCGAGCTTCTCCTGTTCCTTCTTTACCATTGACCTCTGTTCTTTATGTACCTGGTTGTCCTTTTAATCTTATTTCTGTTAGTAAACTTACTCATGATCTTAACTGCTCGGTCACTTTTCTTAATAATTCTGTTGTCGTGCAGGACCAGAGTACGGGACGGATGATTGGTACAGGACGTGAGTCACAAGGCCTCTATCACCTTTCAAAGTCACTACCTTCCGTTGCTTGCACTTCTTCTGATTCTGCCCAAGTCATTCATTGTCGGTTGGGTCACCCCAGTATGTCCAAGCTCCAGAAGCTAGCTCCGCATCTTTCTGCTTTATCTTCCTTTAATTGTGAGTCGTGTCAACTTGGTAAACAAACTCGTACTAAGTTTCCCAAGCGTATCAATAATCGGGCTGCGTCCCTATTTGAATTAGTTCATTCTGATGTTTGGGGTCCCTGTCGTGTCAACTCTGTTTTGGGATTTCGCTATTTTGTTACATTTATTGATGACCATTCTCGAAACACTTGGCTCTTCTTACTTAAAGATCGTTCTGAGTTATTTTCGACCTTTAAAGCCTTTTGTGCTGAGATTCAAACTCAATTCGGTGTTCCTATACGCATATTACGCAGTGATAATGCTCGTGAATATTTTTCTACCCCGTTCAAAAACTTCATGTCCTCCCTCGGTATTCTTCATGAGTCCTCTTGTGCTCACACACCCCAACAAAATGGTGTCGCTGAACGTAAAAACAGACATCTCATTGACACGGCCCGTACCCTTCTACTCCACAATCATCTGCCCTTTCGTTTTTGGGGGGATGCTGTTCTCACAGCTTGCTATTTAATTAATCGTATGCCTTCCTCTGTTTTACAAAATCAACTTCCCCACTCCATTCTATTTCCCACTCAACCTCTCCATCATTTACCCCTTCGCATATTCGGTTGTGTTTGCTTTGTCCATAACCTGACACCAGGCCGGGATAAATTGGGTGCTAAGTCCATCAAATGTATCTTCTTGGGTTACTCTCGACTTCAAAAAGGGTATCGTTGTTATTCTCCCATTATTGACCGTTACATCATTTCTGCTGACGTTACCTTCTTTGAGTCATCCCCATTTTTCTCTCCAGATACACCGCCCATTACACTCCATCCAGAGGTTCTTCCCGTTCCATTCTATAGTCCTCCATCAGAGGTTGTCCCATTACCTCGTCCTCTTCAGGTCTACCAACGTCGTCCTCGCCCCCCACCTCTCCAGGCTGACTCACACCCTGCTCCAGCTCCTACCCCTACTGTGGATCTGCCTGCCCTACATGGTCCTATTGCCACTAGCAAAGGTATTCGTTCCACTCGCAATCCTCATCCTATATACACATTTATGAGTTATCATCGTTTATCTGCTCCATATTATGCTTTTGTTTCCACCTTGTCTTCTGTTTCTATTCCTAAAAAGCTCAGTGAGGCATTATCCCACCCCGGGTGGAAGCAGGCAATGATTGATGAAATGGACGCCCTACACTCTAGTGGCACATGGGATTTGGTTCCATTACCGTCCGACAAATCTGTAGTTGGCTGTCGGTGGGTTTATACAGTGAAGGTTGGTCCTGATGGGAACATTGATCGTCTTAAGGCTCGTCTGGTTGCCAAGGGCTATACACAATATTTGGTCTGGACTATGGTGACACTTTTTCTCCTGTGGCCAAAATTGCCTCTGTCCGATTGTTTCTCTCCATTGCGGCTATGCGTCATTGGCCCCTTTATCAGTTAGACATCAAGAATGCCTTTCTCCATGGTGATCTTCAAGAGGAAGTCTATATGGAGCAACCACCTGGTTTTGTTGCTCAGGGGGAGTATGGTTTGGTATGTCGGCTTCGCCGTTCTCTTTATGGTTTAAAACAACTCCTCGTGCTTGGTTTGGGAGGTTCAGTGCTGTAATTACAGATTTTGGTATGACTCGTAGTAGTGAAGCTGATCACTCTGTTTTCTACCGCCATTCCAATGGCAAATGTCTACTTAATAGTTTATGTGGATGATATCGTCATCACTGGAAGTGATCAAGAGGGTATTCGGGAGCTAAAAACACACCTATTTAATCATTTTCAGACTAAGGATTTGGGACGACTCAAGTACTTTCTTGGCATAGAGGTGGCACAATCTAACTCTGGGGTAACTATTTCCCAGAGGAAGTATGCATTGGATATTCTTCAGGAGACTGGTATGTTAGATTGCAGACCAGTGGACACACCTATGGATCCCAATATTAAACTCCTACCAAAAGAGGGGGAGCCGTTGGAGAATCCCGAAGAGTATAGGAAGTTAATCGGAGAACCATTGGATGATCCTGGACAATACAGGAGATTAGTTGGGAAGCTAAACTACCTTACCATCACACGACCTGATATTTCTTTTGCTGTAAGTGTGGTTAGTCAGTTTCTACAAACCCCTTGCCAAAGTCATTGGGATGCTGTTATACGCATTCTTAGATATGTTAAGAGAACACCAGGCCAAGGTCTACTATATGAAGACAAAGGACATACTCAGGTTATTGGTTATTCTGATGCAGATTGGGCGGGTTCTCCGTCCGATAGACGCTCTACTACAGGTTATTGTGTTTTGATTGGAGGTAATCTCATATCCTGGAAGAGTAAGAAGCAAGTTGTTGTTGCCAGGTCTAGTGCAGAGGCAGAATATAGAGCTATGGCCTTAGCAACATGTGAGCTAATATGGTTGAAACAGTTACTGCAAGAATTAAAGTTTGGAGGAGGAGCACAAATGAAACTAATCTGTGACAACCAGGCAGCATTACATATCGCCTCCAATCCTGTGTTTCACGAGAGGACCAAACATATAGAAGTGGATTGTCACTTTATCAGAGAGAAAATTTTGTCAGGATATATTGCTACTAGCTTTGTCAACTCAGACGGTCAATTAGCAGATGTCCTTACTAAGTCTCTTCGCGGTCCTCGTATTGATTTCATCTGTAACAAGCTTGGTGCATATAACATGTATGCTCCAGCTTGAGGGGGAGTGTTGGAATTAGTTAGGTATTGGAATTAGTTATGTAGTTGGTAGTTGTGGTGTTGTGTATTTAATATGGTAGTTGTGTATTTAATATGGTAGTTGTGTATTTAATATGGTAGTTGTATAATGCCTATATAAAGGCCTCTCATTGTAAGTTCTAAATCAAGCAAATGTTTATAGACATTTTCTTCACAAATTCTCACAGTGGGGAAGGCATTTGATCTCAATGTTAAAACTTCCATCCGTATAGTGTTGAATGAAACCTTGTCTGTTGCTAAAACTTCCTATATATTTTGTTGAATGAGACTGTCGCATGGCAGAAGGGTTTTTTTTTTTTTTTTAAAAACACTCACATGGCAAGTCTGTGTATGGAGTGCATATGGGCCAGCTTTGCACGTGTGCTTGGCAGTTTATCATGTTGTTATTTACGCAGCTTGGGCGCTTGGCACATGGGCTATTTCTTGAACAGCTAGTTGACAATGGTGTTCTCTCACCTTGCTGTTGATTCACATGAAGCATGGAATGAAGGGGCATGAGCCTTATCGAGTGGGATAAAACACCTTCGTGAGTGTCGTATCCTTGCTTGTTGCCAAGTTGATCTTCGACTTTCGAGCCAATGCACAAATCACGTGAAGCTGACCAAGCCATTTGAGGCAAGGAGTCATCATATCATGTCCAAAGATGATCATGTGCCAAGAAAACCACTGCTCCAAGTGTCCAAAAATGAAGATACCTCATGCGCCAATAAATCCATCATGCCACGCAAAACTGAATTACAGCATGGAGCCACTCGTTAATCATGTGGGACACAGAAGCCAACAGCCAGCTGGCTTGAGGCAGCTCACTATCGCAGGCATATTTCCCATGCTACTACAAATCAAGCTGCTTCGACCAAAATCAAGACAACAGACAAAAATACATGGCCCAGACGACCACCATACACGGCCATGGAAGACAAATATTGCTACTCTTCATACATGGAACACCAAAGATCTCATGCAAAAAAGAAAATAATCGTGCCGGTGAGTTCCTAAAGCCAACATACATCCAATACTAGATATATGTGCTTGTAGTGTCGAATGGAGCCTCTGCCAATGTCAAACATTATGTGTTCCGTGTCGAACGTGACAAGTTCAAGAACTCATACGCGTTGCTTCATCGTCTAAGAAAAGTAGCAGATGGTGTGGTTCCTCTGGATGGAGGCGCCTTGTTTTGTGGGTTGATGATTTATAGGGAAAAAGTGTTGTGATATTATCTCGAATCGTCTTTTCCTTATTGGTAGTTTGACTCCAGGTAGACTGGAAAGAATTACTCCAAAATTTCCTTTCAGATGGAAGATGTGACTTGTCGTGATAGGTCGACTGGAGAAATATGATATCTTTATTGGTGATTAAATGGATTGTCATTTGATGATTGAATTTCATCGAAATGACTTGTAGCCCCACGCCTTTGAGTGGCTGAAGAAAGAATTATGTTCCAGATACTATTGGATATTAGTACTGGAGTTTTATATGGCTCAATTTTCATCTTCCACTGATCATAATTATTTTGTAGAGTGGTTAATTATGTCACCACAGGATCTGGTGTCTGTTTGTAAGGATTGTAGACTGAGTTGTCTTTGCTTGCTATGAATCGCTAAGGCCCCACGGTGGGCGCCAAATTATGGATGCTGGAATTCGACCGAGGTCCACAATTAGAATTTGTAGGTTGGGGGCATTAGCGATCCTGCAAGACAAAGGTAGGGTGAGCGGGAGCAGACTACCCACCGGTGTGGTGGGTGCCGGGGGCACTCCGACGCTCAAGTCAGTAGTATGAAATGGGCAGTAAATATGTAAATGTGAAAAGCAAGGTTTGATGTTACCTTGACCTCTCTGGGTGGCCGTGAGGGCGGTGGTAAGTGTATCAGGGTGATGGAGAGCTCTGAGAGAGCTTGTGTCAGAAAGCGTAAGCTAGTAAGAGAGAAGTCCTGCTTCTTCCTCCCTTCGTTTCTTGAATTGCGTTGCTATTTATAGATGAAAATGATCGTCTTGGCAGCTGGCATAGGTCCCACAACGTGCCCAGACATTTGATAAAAGTTTGAGCATGTGAGAATATGCCTTGTGTTAGGCAAAGTGGGGAAAGATGGTTGATATAATTAAGAGGTTTTGTCCTTAAGCTTATGGCTCAATTGTAATCCAATAATACAGAATTCTTTGGGCCTGGTCTTTACGTTCGGGTCTTGTATACTGTTGGGTTTGAGGTGAAAGACGGTTTTGCCCTTGGCCCAAATTTGGCACGTACAGTATCCACCACACCGGTGGGTATAATCTTCATGCTCACCCTACCTCTTTGTTTTGCAGGATCGTTAGTGCCCTCTTCGACGAAATCTCGATTGTGTACCTCGGGCGAAAACCAGCGTCCACACAAGGTATCTTGGCCGGACTTGAAATATGAATATGGACCAAAGACGAGTTTGAAGTGCCTATACGATGCCTATATGAACTTTCAAGTCCTAGGTTCAAACTTGACCGAATGTATGCATGATAACAAATAAATCAATATTCATTCCTGAGTGTCAGAATTTCAGTCGTGCATACTCACAACTACTTCCCATGTAGGCAGGCTTCCTACGAGAATAAAATCATAAGGGGAATACATGCTTCTAGTCCTCCAATACCCAAAACAAACAAATATGCCACCTAGCAAAAAGCGCACCTATAATCATAGACATACACATATCATCTTATTTTATCCCAAGTATTCTTGCAGGTTCCACCAGCTGAGTTGGAACATTTACTTCAACTCAATCCTGAAATTGCAGATGCTGCTGTGATTCCGTATGCATTTGATGCCAATTCTTGCGTTTCTAGTTTTTTCAGTTGATGATGGTTAAGTTAAGCAGTTGCCTTTTCCTTTCCAAAACAGATATCCCGATGAAGAAGCAGGGCAGATTCCCATGGCTTTTGTGGTGAGAAAACCTGGAAGCAACATCACTGAGGCTCAATTAATGGAGTTCATTGCAAAACAGGCATGCATCTTCTGATTACCAACATTGCATATACAGTTTATGTGTTTTTTTAGGATTAGCTAAGCTGAGTTAACCTACATGCTAGTTTAAGAATTTATATTTTCTCAAGGCGGCTTCACAAGCAAGCTGATCTTTCACCTAATCCATTCATGGGTTAACTCAACCCAAAAATTAACTTGAGATTTGAGAATTATCTTGTCCTTTTATTTATAGACTAAAATTAATTCTCATTCGATGCGAGATATTTTCCTCATCCGTTGACATAGTTATATATCAGATATTTTGCATTTGGCAATGCAGGTTGCTCCCCACAAGAAGATAAGGCGCGTTGCTTTTATCAATTCTATTCCAAAATCCCCCACTGGGAAGATCTTGAGGAGGGAGCTTGTAACTCATGCTCTCTCCAGCAATTTCTCCAAACTGTGATTCATTTACTTGAATTTTAAACAGACAACTTTTTGTCTGAAGATGTATCAGTATTCTAACAGCTACTACTGCTACTTAAATTGTATTTGATATGAGATTATGTAGGATAAAAAAGATGGTCTTAAACTTTCAATAAAATATGTGCATAAATTATATCACAGCTGTGATTGTTTTGATTACTACTTTGTTTTCTGGTTTGGTAGTTGTTAGAAGGGTAGATGTCAGATTTAGATTCGATGTTGAGCTTCATTTTATTTTGTATTGAGATGTTTTATAAATTATAAATGATAGATATTAAATAAAAATTTATATGTAAATTGAATGTTTATCGCTTATTACGAATTAATAATACACATAGTAGAATTTCATAAAAAAATTAATACAAATCAAATTGACATTGAATCCAAATTTGTACTACGTACTCTCGAGACAGAAAATACTAACAGCTGTCCCATAGGCCACATTTTATATTTTTAGTATATGTTTTTTTTTTTTTTTTTTTAAATAAAAATATAGTCAAGTATGATGAAGACTTGCTTAAAATAATAATAATAATAATAATTTATTTAAAAAATAACATCCAAAATATGGGAGTGCTACCTAACTAATTTTTTTGAATTTATTATAAAAATTTAGAATAATTTTAGAAACGAACACTATCATCCTAGGGTTAATTATAATCTGATCACCATCATCATTACGTTGAATGATAAGCAAATAATGCATACCAACGACGTGAACCCATCTATAACAATGACATATTAACGGATTAGGAATAATTTTTCTAAGCAAATCCCTCTTATGAGATTTAAAACTTCAAATTTATTAGATGGGTGGCATTTTATAAGTTTCTGAAGATTAAATAAGGTATAAATTAATTTTACTCCAGAAAAAATTATTAAATTTTATTAATAAAACAATTTATGTAAATAAATTAATTTTCATAAAAAAAAAAAATGTTTTATAGTGTTTAACTATTGCCTCAAAATATTTTTCTTGTTGACCGGCGTAATCACACGCGTATAACGCAAGCGCACGTATCGTTCAAGTAGTATAAAAATATCGATCCCACGAGGACTTAATTCCTATTGTTGTTATTAATTAATGAATCTATTTATTTACAAGTATCTAATTGTAGGGAGAAATGACATGATTGCTTTTGGTTGGTTGAATGTGGAATTGCTAATTAAAATAAATAAATAAAAAGACAAAAGAAAAAACTAAGGAAAATAAATAAAAGACAGAAATTCTAGGGTTGTGATTTATTCTAATATCTTTTAAAAGATGAAGTGGTTATCTTATAGTTGGGTAAAATATTGATTTATTAACCTGGAACACAAAATTATGTAAAAACCTCTTCCGATGGTCAATTACAAATACCTAGTATAATCCAATTGAACCATATGTCTATGTCAACCAAATTACCTATATTCATTAAGATTAAGTTCCAATTATGGCTACCCCCGCCCGACAGGTATATTCATATCCTGTAAGGAAATCTATTAAAGAGTTATCTATCCTCAAGGAAGATCGTGGACTATTAAGTCTAAGGCTGAAACCTAAAATCCCTATGTCTAGTTCATTTTAGATTTACCACATCAATCTTATTGGTGATCGGACAATAAGAAGCATTAAACTTAAGACTTAATAAATAAACCCTTAAATTACCTAAACTATAAAATAACTCTTATAAACCGGTGATATTAAAATTCATCACAACCCCAGATACTAACTTAGTTATGACACATAACTAGGGCTGGTAAAATAAAAGACATAAAGTAAATGCTGAAAGTAAAAGACATAAGGTAAAAGCTGAAAAGTAAAATGCAATAAAGTAAAATACTAAGGTAAAAGGAATTAACTTCTACTATTTACTAATTAGATATCTCCCATAATATAATATATTAACTCGTGATAATTACCAACCAGCCATATAGGCGGTAACCTGATTAAATCAAATTAAGTTCAACCAGCCATAAAGACGGAACCAAAATAACCAGCCATAAAGGCGGAACCAAAATAACCAGCCATAAAGGCGGAATAAAATTACCAACCGACCAGTCTGGCGATATCCTTTTTAAGTCAATATTTTAAATGGTGAATATATATTTTTTAAGGGAGATTAATCTAACTAGCAATAGTAAAAGAATTATCTTTCGCCTTAGCAGAGGAAAATTACCTCGGCATGATAGAATAGTAAAACTGTAAAAGTAAAAAGGTAAAAATAAATTACTATTACTAAAACAAAAGTAAAATAACTATTACTATTACAAAACGTAATTAAAAATATTTACAAAAGTAAAAACTAAAACTAAAAGAAATTTTAGAGAGAGAAACTCTCTCTTTACATGGAAGTGAAGAGAGAGGAAGGTGCACTGAATTCTGAAATCTCGAGCTGAATTTATAGGCGCAGATTGGGTCTCAGCGTCGCGACGCGCAAGGGTTCAGCGTCGCGACGCTGGCTCCTTGCGTGGCACAACCACGGCTTGACACGTGGCAAAGGCGGTGACAGCTCAATAATTATCCGATTACGTGACACTATTCATGAGGTCATTGCTTACGTCATGCTGACGTGTGGAGGACGATGGTCGGCACCGTAAGATGATGACACGTGGTAATGGTCGGCACCGTAGGATGATGACACGTGGCACCGGCACATGTTAGCAGATTGGCTGTGATGGTGATACGTGGCACGGCGCACGTTAGTAAAGTCAAACTTTTCAAATTCTGAACCGTTGACCCGGCGCATGTTAGCAGATTCGGCGCATCTTGGGCGTCGCGACGCGCAAGGCTTCAGCGTCGCGACGCTGAAATGACAATTTTGCCCTTTTTGTCCAATTTTGTCCATTTTTGTCCATTTTGCCTCCAAATTGTCTCTAATGCTTTCCAAACTTTATTTATCTGCAAAATAATACAAAATACATCAAAACGTTCACAAAACTCGAGAAACTATACAAAATATTAGGTCAAATGAGTGGGTAAAAGTGATATAAATACCACTCATCATATGTCCAATATTTTTTTCGAAAAATATTTTATGATATTTAGGAGTAAACTATGAAAATTTTGGAGATTTTTTTTTTTTAAATAGAAAAACTTCCATATTTATATTCCGTTAATCATTTTCCGGAAAAATAATTAAACTTTTCCATTGATCAAATTTTCCATGAAGAAAATATTTTCCAAAATGTCATAAAATAATAGCGAAAAAGAGAAGAGAATATCTTGTAAAGCAGCGAGTTTTTTCATTAATTCTTAATTAATGATTTTGGTACCAAAATACAAAGGGTGTTCCTCTATATTTATAGGCAGGAGTTGTGGTGAGATAAGTTATAGAATAATAAAATAATAATAATTACAAGATAAAGATTAAGTAGTTGAGATCATCACAAATTACATCACTCCCCCTTGAGCCCGACTACTTTAGTCCTATATACTTTGTTTGACTTCTAAGCGGAATGACATTGCCTCATTAAAACCTTGCCAGTAAAACCCAGTGGTACAAACTCTGGTCGAAGGAAAGGGAGTACGATGCACTTGTGTCATGTCAATGAATATGCTCCCCCTGATGAGAGTTATCATCGGTATAATTTACTAAATCGACGCATGCCAATACTATATACAAGCTTCTCAAATGTTGATGTCAGTAAAATTTTTGTAAATAAGTCTGTAAAATTATCGGTTAATCTTATTTGCTTGACATCAATTTTCTTGCTGTAATGGAGCTCATGAGTATAAAAGAATTTAGGTGAGATGTGCGTGGTTCTGTCTCCCTTGATGTACCCTCCTCTGATTTGTGCAATACATACAATATTATTTCATATATCACTGTTGGAATATTTATGGCAGAATTTAAGTCGCTTGTGCTCTGAATGTGATGGATAAGTGACCTTAACCATATACACTCTCTGTTTGCTTCATAAAATGCAAGTATCTCTTAGTGATTGGATGAGGTAGCAACAAAAGATTGTTTTATAGATCGAAATTGTTGTATTATTATAGGTAAAAACATACCCTATTTGTGAACGTGTCTTGTGAGGGTCAGAGAGATATCCTACAACAGCGTAACCAACAATGCCTGATTTTTATGTTAGCTCATTTGAATAAAATAATCTCAAGTCTTTAGTGTCGTGAAGATAACGAAAGATATGTTTGACGCCATTCCAATGTCTTCGAGTTGGCGCATAACTAAATCTTGCCAATAAATTAATAGAAAATGCAAATATCTCTTCATTATATTCTTTATGACGAAATTGATCATTTTTTAGGATCGAGAGATCGGACTACCATGAGAGTACTTAATGAATGAACATTATCCATGTTGAAACGTTTGGGAATTTCTTAAATTTATGCAGATTGATGGATAAATATTCTGTTAGTTTTATGCTCGATCTGCAAGCCGATATAATATTTCTTTTTCCCCAAATCTTTTATCTTAAATTCTCTTTTCAAATATTCAGCAGTTTTTAGAAGCTTCTCAGAAGTTCCAATTAAGTTCATATCATCGACATATACTGCTATAATGGCAAATCCAATTTTGGACTTTCTAATAAATATGCATGGGCAGATAGGATCATTTATATATCATTCTTTCTATGAGTGGCCATCAGATCGAATCAGGCTACCGAATCCGATCGAATCTTGATGAGTGGATTCGTTGGATTTTATCGGATTCGATCCGATTTTTTTTACTTAAGCATGTACAAAATGACGTCATTTTGAAAGTTCCAAAACGACGTCGTTTTGACGTGAAACCTAACTTAATTAGGTCAATATTCATCTCATCTCATCTTCGTTTTCTACAAACCAAATAGACAGGTCGCAACACTCAACACCTTTAACCACTCTTCAAGTCTCATCTCCATCCATGATCCATCGCCGAATCTTCAAACCAAACTGAAACCGGTAACCACCATCGTTCACCGCTGTGAATCAGTCCAGTTCACTCCTCACTCTTCGTCTTCGACTCCGGAAGCCATTCAAGGTTGGATTTTGAGTTTTTGATGGTTTGCAACTTTGCATGTATTATGTATGCCATTTTTTTAGAAGCTTTGTGGTTGTGGATATTTAAGATCATAATTTGATGTTTTGGAGAGTTTTGTGAAATACCCATATAGAGTTAGCTTGTGTTTCTGATGATTCTGTGTTGGCTCCCTTATTTTTTTGAAGTGAATTTGAATGCAATTTTGAAGTTTTTGATAGTGTGAATGGGGATTGAGTCAACTCCGGCTGATTTAAAAGGGGAACAGTTGAGTGAATTGTCGAAGGTGACAATTTCTGTTGGAGCTTCGAAAAGCAGTAATTCAGTTGCTAATGGGAATATGAATAGGAATATGGTTAAGACTAGGACTAGGCAGTCGAGGAAGAACCGGCGTCGATAAAAGAATTTAATGGTGTCACTGGTTCAGAGACTATATGAAACTTGCAATGATGTGTTCCCTCTCATGAGAAAATCAAACGGTTTAAAGCTGTTCTGGGTATGTTGTGATTCACTCATTGTGTTTGTTTATGTGGTTGTGTCATAGAATGTGATATGTTTATTGTATTGAATCAAGTTTTTTTATTGCTTGTTGTTTGATGATCATGTATGTATGTATGTGATACATCTACATTTATGGTTTAATCACTTTCTCTCAATTCTCATTATTTTGTGATCCTTTTGTAACTACCATAGAATTTGATATTTTATGATTTCTTTATGTTGGGGTCTGTGCTTCTTGGGGATTTTTTTATATCATTAGTTACCCCTATAATGGCTCTATGGTGCATGCATTTTCTATTATGTGCTAGACTAGATGTTGGATCAAATTTGGGTATGCTTGGCCCATACCCCATAACTGTCCTATACTTTAGTCTTAATTTTGAAAATTGAAAAAAAAAATAGAAATAATCCAATATTAAATTGACATGTATTGATCACACGAGAGCTTACAACTTTCAAGATCAATTTTCTGCTACCCCTTCCCAAGACTCATTGCGCGACACATTTTATGAATGTGTATAGAATTTGATTGTGATTATGAGTTGTTTGCTACTGCTGGAGTTTCAAGACAAGTTAAGATACTTATTGTAATATCTTATTATTATATTTTAAATTCGGATCCCTTTTCAAATTCGGATCCATTAATAAATCAAATTTATCCGATCAAATAGCTAATCAAATCGATTCGAACAAATTCGATTCTATCTGATAGTTATCGAATCGGATCGGTTCGAGTTTGATAATAATTTCGAACCTTAAAGGATTTAATTTGTTCATTTTAATCAGATCGGATCGGATCCGGATTCGGTCCCATCCGATCCGAATCCGATAGTGCCCATGGCTACTTCTTTCATCAAATATTCACTCAAACGATTATAACACATGAGTCCAGATTGTTGCAATCCGTATAAAGATCGTTGTAACTTTATTGAACACAGTTTACGATCCTTTGATTTATATGCTTCATGCATCTTCAATCCTTCATGGATTATCATGTAAATATCAATGTCAAGTGACTCATATAAATATGTTGTCACTACGTCCATAAGACGCATGTCTAGTCTTTTATAGACTGCCAAACTGATTAAAAATCGAAACATAATGGTATCCATCACAGGGTAATACATATCATCAGAGTCAATACATGATCTCTGCGAGAAATCTTGTACAACTAGTCGCGCTTCATATCTAATGATTTCATTATGTTCGTTACGTTTTCGTACAAACACCCATTTGTAACCAACGAGTTTGACATCTTCAGTTGTCTAGACTAGGGGTCCAAATACTTCACGTTTGGGTCAAGAAGTCAATTTTGCTTGAATTGATTTTTTCTATTTAGGCCAATCGTGTCTTTATCTACATTCATCGAAAATTTGAAGTTCAAAATCATTTGCAATTTGAGTAGCTATTGTATATAAAATCACATTATCAATGGTTATCTTCTTTCGATCCCACAGTTCTCTAATATAAGTATAATTTGTAGGCTTTCCCTCATTTTTGGAATTTTGAGCCTCTTCAGGGGTTGGTATCTCTTTAGGGATTATCAATTCTTCTGGAACAATTGATTGAGAAGATGTGAGTATATTCATTGCTCGAGCATTATTTTCAACAAGATCTGAATCTTTCATTTTCCTATTCTGAGGAATAGTATCTTTAGAACCAAGTGATCTACCATGTTTATGACGTGCAATAGATGATTCATTAGCTGCATTTACACTAGGTTGTTCAACATGAACAACCACCCGGGCTGGTGTATTAGCAGTTGGTATATGTGACTTGGTTACTTTTACAGCATCTATAAATGCATCTGGCAATTGATTTACAATTTATTGCAAATGGATAATCCTTCGCACTTCATTTTCACATTGGTTGGTGCAAGGATCTAAATGAGACATGGTAGGAACTTTCCAAGAAAGTTCATGCTTTGCTTCTGGAGGTTATTTCTTTTCCCCTAATGGTGGAAAATTTGTCTCTTCAAATTTACAATCCGCGAAACGTGCGATAAAAAAATCATTCATTAAGGGTTCCAAATATCTAATAATATAAGGTGAATTAAAACCAACATATATCTCCAAACGACGTTGCGGTCCCATCTTTGCACACTGTGGAGGTGAAATTGGAATATACACAGCACAACTAAAAGTGCGTAGATGCACAATATCTGGTTGGTGACCAAGAATAAGTTGGATCAGAGAATATTTATGATAAGGTGTGGGTCTAAGGTGAATTAATGCAGTTGCATGTAGTATAATATGACCCCATATAGAAATTGGTAATTGAGTTTGTAACAATAAAGTTCATGTCATTACCTAAATTAGCTTGACCAATGATTTTACCAATCCATTTTGTGAATGTACATGTGGAACTGGATGTTCAACATCGATTCCAACTGATGTACAGTAGTCATCAAATGTCTTGGATGTAAATTCACCAGCATTATCTGGTCGTATGGTTTTGATTGGATAATCTGGAAATTGTACCCTTAATATAATCATGTAGGCAAGTAGCTTGGCAAAAACAATGTTACGTGTGGACAACAAGCAAACATGTGACCACAATGCAGATGCATCAATCAAAACCATAAAATAATGGAAGTTTCCACTTAGTGGATGTATTGGTCCACAAATGTCTCATTGAATTCTTTGTAAGAATGATAAGGATTCAAGGGCAATTTTAGATGGAGATGGGCGTATCACAAGTTTACCTTGTGAGCAAGCGGTGCAACTGATCTCATCTGTCAATAGAATCTTCTGGTTCTTTAATTTATGTCCATTAGAATTTTCAATTATTCTACGCATCATCGTAGCTCTTGGATGACCAATACGATTATTCCATAACATAAACATCTTCAGATTATTGAACTTATGGTTAATCACTACATGACTTTCTATTGAATTTATGATTGTATAATACAATTCAGATGAGAAAACTTGAAGTTTTTCTAATATGTATTTCTTACCTGATATGTTTTTGGTAATACATATATACTCTATATTGTTTTCATCTAAAGCTTTAATATGATACCCATTTCTGCGAATATCCTTGAAACTTAGCAGATTCATACTAGATATGCCTGAATATAGAGCATTTTCAATGCATAATTTTGTTCCAATTGCTAATAAGATTATGGCTCTTTCAGAACCTTCAATTAGGTCTACAGGCCCAGATATAGTGTTTACCTTTCCTTCACGTAATTTTACGCCCAAGAAGTATTTTCTATAGTGTGTGTGGTACTATCAGCCAAGCATACATCCCTATATTTATTTTCCACAACAGATAATTTCTTTGTAGGATTCATATCCTTGTAAGAAAAGTTCATGTTAGATATCAAGTAAAAGATATGAAATAAAGTACATCTGATGTGATAAAAAAAATTCAAATAAAACTTTAATAAAATCCTGAATAAAATTTAATATTTCCTAGATCCTAAACCATTCATAAAAAATTAAAATTTAAAATTTAGTCACAATGGACATTTCCATCGCCAATCAGGTGATCAAACCTTCCCTCTGGGTCATTGAAGAAATTGGAGACGTAAGATGAGTGAGATCTACTGGATCCGAGTCATCGATAAAGTTAGCTTCAATCTTCTTTTTTTTTTCCTTTTCTTGGATGCTTGGTATAAATTTACTAAATCATAGCTTTTGGCTTATCCTGCAGGGGCGTTTGATTTTCTTGGCTGGTGCTTTCCAGGCCTATAGCTCGTATGTGCATTTTGGCATGCAAAACCCATGAGCGATAGTTTCTTCCGCAAACTTCGAATGCGGGAATTTATATGTTTATGAGATTTGACATATTCAAGGTTGTTTTAAAAGGTATAGAAAGAAATATAAGTGTCATAATTATACAGAACTAATTGCAAAGTAAATGGAATATCATGTATATATTTAGAACTTCAAGTTTATAAATATTATATTGTAGATTCAGAACTTCAGGTTATATGATAAATTTAAAACTGCAGGTTTTAATCTAATGTCTAATTGATGGAGGTTAGAACTTCAGGTTTTTTAATAATAGTGTAATTATAGAACTTCGGATTTTATAATTATTGTCTTGATTTAGAACTGCAGGTTCTAATTTAATAATTAATTAATGAGTTTAAAACTTCAGGTTCTAATTTATCTCTAATAATTAATCATATTTATGAAAGAAATTATAAAAAAAATAAAGAATAAAAAAATAGTGTTTTTTTTTCCTGATGTGAAGGATCCAAATTAATGGCAACCACAGAGCATACTCATAAAAATACATAAAATATAACATAATGAATTATAACTATGGGTTATAATTTTAATATTGAAATTCAAAACTTCAGGTTCTAAATTTGAACTACGGGTTCTAATTTTTAATATTGAGATTCAGAACTTCAGGTTCTGAATCAGAACTACGAGTTCTGATATTGAGATTCAAAACTTCAGTTTTGATTTTTATATAATGTAAAATTTTAAGTTGCAATATTAAAAGAAAGAGTTATTTACATTTTACTACTAAAGTTATGATCAAATAACAATTGGGTAATATGAATATTAACATATTACATTTTACTACTAAACTTATAAAAAATTAACATTTTACTACTTTTCCATCCAAACCGTTAGTTGACAATGACATTATATTGACACCCTAAGGATTAAAGAGTTTTAACACACATATTATTATAAATTATAAATATTCTAAAAAAATTAAGGGTAATGACGTCATTATGAAAGGAAGAACAAAAATAAAACCCTAAAGTATAACAATATTTCTTTTATTGTTATACTTTAAAATATTTTGGTTATTATGAGAATTTTAATTATTAAATTATAAATTAAATTCTTTATTTTATTGAGTTATATGGATAATTTAGAGATTAAAGTATTTTTATAAATGTGATTGTTGATTGTATTTCTTTTATTGTTATATATAAGATTTAGATATGTTTTTTAAAGTGTATAATTATAATTTTCACTTTTATTTTATTTGAAGGATAAAACAGTATTTTTAAAGGTCAACTGACGGTCAACTAACGGTTTGGATGGAAAAGTAGTAAAATGTTAATTTTTTATAAGTTTAGTAGTAAAATGTAATATGTTAATATTCATATTACCCAATTATTATTTGATTATAACTTTAATAGTAAAACGTAAATAACCCTAAAAGAAACTAATAAGAATTTGGATCGACAGGCAGCAAGGCAATATCCACATTTAAAAATAAAATAAAAATCAAACCATTAAATAAATTCAAAGTATAATAAAGACGTATATCACGATGACCAAATTAAAGCTTCAGGCTTTGGTTTTAGGGAATATTATAATTCAACTATCATGATGATGATTGATGATGATGATTCGGATACTTCTATAAATGGTAATAGAAAAATGCATTTGCCTTTCACTGGATCATCATAATTGATGCCACTTGATCATCAGGATTTTTTTTTCTATTGAACATCAATAATCAATCATCACGTTAATTTTTGCACCGAACTTCAAGTTCAAATTATTAATACATGGTCATGATTTTAGCTTCAGGTCATTTGATTAATCAAACATTTAAAGATGTTTGATCGTTATTATCAATAAATTGGCTTCAGGCAGCAGGATCGACAATTGCTCATTGCTTACAGCATGTGTTGTTCATGATCATATTCACGCCAAGGCCATTAAAATATCAAAACAAGGGCTTCAGGCCATATTGAATGTGAATCAGAGAGCTAGATATTGAATGGCTTAAAGTTCTATGCACGTGGCCTGGCCTCAGGCGTATCATTTGGCTTCAGGCCAATGCATTTCGCTTTTGCTTATTTTTATTAAACGAAAAATTAAATAGAAATAAATCGTGCTAACAACGTGTTATAAAAAGAGCGAAAAACAGAATAGAATACATTATAAACCTGCGAGCTTTTCTTATTAATTCTTAATTAATGATTTTGATACCAACATATAAAGAGTATTCCTCTATATTTGTAGGGAGAAGTGGTGGGATAAGTTACAAAATAAAAAAAAATAATAATAAATACAAGATAAAGATTAAGTAGTTGGGACCATGACAAAATTTTTTACAACGAAACAAATACTCTTAAAGAAACAATAATCTCAGATAAAATATGATTCATATAACTGACCCCATTAGTAGAGGAAAAAAACTTTTGTCAATACACAACTTTTAACAGCCTATGGCTCTTCCATTAGCAGACCTAACAAAAAACAAATTCCTCTTTAAATGTCACACGGAGTTCAAAAAACTCGAACTAATAATTTTTCAAGTTACATATTTTGTTAAATTTTGTCAATTCTATGGTTTCTTTGCAAATAAGGTTTAATAATCTTTCCTTAAAGCTAATCATCTATGCTAATCGGCAGTGAAGCTTCAGAGGTGAATCAGAGCTTGCATTTCAGCTTATGAAAGCGAATCCTTCATACTAATGAAACGAGTACAAAAAACGATACATATTGTAAAATGGTGGCGCTATAACAAATCCAGAGTACCTTGACTAGCGATTGCCGCACAAAGATGGTCAACTTAACCAGGCATACCATTTCTTCTTCTTTTTTGCTCCACAAAGAACAGGG
The DNA here is from genome assembly GCA_019454045.1 of Zanthoxylum bungeanum. Classification (NCBI taxonomy): domain Eukaryota; kingdom Viridiplantae; phylum Streptophyta; class Magnoliopsida; order Sapindales; family Rutaceae; genus Zanthoxylum; species Zanthoxylum bungeanum. Next base: position 46,388 of record SKCR01041471.1, read on the forward strand.
AGCAATTACGTGTGCGTGTGTGCACGTCAAGAATCGCAAAACATTAGGCCTTCTATGTAATTGGGTTCACACCCATTCTATAGAAGTAACTCTTCATGGCATGCCACAGAAATCACGCAATGGTATCAACTATTAGTCTATTACCACTGCGATCTCTTGATCCACATATAACATATGCCTTTAGCCATGTAAACTTACATTAGATATCAGAGTTTTTCTTGGATTATATGTTGTGTCCAGTCATATCATCAGCTACCTGTTCCTAGCATGCTGGGGGGGAAAGGTAGGCATGAAGTCCTTGGATTTGGGAAGAGGCAACTCACGAAACCAATGATGATTAAGGGCAGCATCTACTGTTATTCTCTGCATTAAAACAATAAAATACTTGGTAAGCTCAAATGTCTTAATGGTTTAAAACTTCAAGGATAACAACCATAAATCAAATTTAGAATTATGTGGAAACAGTGAGTGCCTTCTCAGGGTCGTAAGTTAAAAGTTTGTCCAACAAATCAAATCCCGACTCAGATAGAACTGGAGCTCCTGTAAAAGAAGCGGCAGGAAACCTCTTCCGCAACAGATTATATCTGGAAAAAAAAAAAAAAAGCAGTCGTCAACACTTACAGTCATACGGTGTTTGGTCTTGTAATGAGTTAACAAGTAATGATGTTTTGCCATGAAAATAGTCAACAGAAAACAACTTAATTGAAAACAAGAATCGCACAGAGAAACAATTACGGTTGTTTAGCAAAATTTGCTTTGGCTCCTGGCAATTCAGATAACCCAGGCCAAATTGTCTCAGTCGGCATGCCAAGTGTTTTGAAAATCTGCAATTATTTTGAAGACATTAATCACTGAGAAAGGCCAAAGAAACAAAAATGCGAAAGGCAAAGGTCTAAGAAAAACATTTACCTGGTCAATTTGGTCAACTTCTTTTGATCCACTAAACAATGGTTTTTTGGCCAATAGTTCAGCCATTATACAACCAACTGACCACATGTCTACGGCAGTAGAATACTTCTTTGCTCCTAGCAGGAGTTCCGGAGCTCTACAACAGTAAACAAAACTAACTGAAGTTAGCATAACCAACACATTTTCTGATCTCCGAAAAAAAAAGAGAAAAAAATGCACGTGCGCACATTATGTTCTTATCAGGTTACAAAGAGGGAGCATGGAAAGGAGATGATTTTTAAAAACCAGGATAATATATTTGAAAAGGGCCTACGAAGAGAACCAGGTACTTCAGAGTTCAAAGCTCAAACCACCCTATCCTACTACATGGTTTAATTAGTAACCATAAAAACCAGGAGGCTTGGCAAGTCAAACCAGAAAAAGAATGAAAATAATTTCAAAGAACACACCAGCTAGAACACATCCGAACCAGAACCTACTGGACCACCTAAAAACAATAATGGAAAATAAAGTACATAAAACAGGCAATTAACAAACGAGACTGCAAATACAAACTATCTACCAATGTTGTACACAGAGGAATGCATTAATTAACTTTATTTTATACCTATTAAACTCATTTATAAAAAGCAAAGTTATGAGTACCCACTTCCCACAAATTAATTGTTTTAATGATCTATTGGAAGCATAATACTAATAATAATCATAACATGCATCATACCTATACCATAGAGTAACAACCAGGGATGTATATGGCTTCAGCGGGCTTCCATACTGGCGGGACATCCCGAAATCACAAATCTTTAACTCGCCCTTGTTATTCAAAAGAAGATTTGATGTTTTCAAATCTCTGTGAAGCACCCAATTACCATGAAGATATTTAACACCCTCTAAAAGCTGTAGCATCAAGCATTTGACTTCACTTGTACTGAAAGGCTGCTTCATTGATTCCATTAACCACTTGAGGTCGTGTTCCATGTACTCCATGACCATATAAACACTATCATGGTCATCCATAACAACTTCCTTCACATTCACAATTGAAGGGTGATTAAATGACAAGAGAATATTGATTTCCCTCAAAGATGAAATGGGGAAACCATATTCTAAATAATCTTCTTTTCTTCCTACATTCATCTTCACTTTCTTCAACGCCACAATTTTTCCCGTCTTCTTATCCCTGGCTCTATACACAATACCATAAGTTCCTTCACTTATTTTGTTGAGTCTTTCAAATTCAAACACACTTCTACAACCCTGAAGCATATTCATGCTTCTTTGTTCAGGTATGACAGGCTCTTCGACCTCCAACTGGTCAACACTACTATCCTCATCAGGTGTCTTATCAATAAGCATGACATCATTATCCTCCATCTCATTTTCAAAATATTCATCTTTACTTGAACGCACCCCACCTTCACTATCAGATCCCAACAGACTGGCCTCATCTTCGGAGCTTTCTATACAGAACTCACCACTCTCAGGAGTATACCTCTTTGAAGCATGTTCCTTCCTTTTAAGAGAGTCTCCCTTATCAGAGAGAGAGATGCCCCTTGGAGTGTCACTTTCAAAAGCCCAGCGTGATGTTGTTATATTCTTTACTGGAATAAAATCTTCCTCCTCCAACTGACTCTTATCCAAGTCATCATCCCCAATATGTTCTTTTTGAGCAAATGAAGGAGACATAACCTCTTGGGAATCACATACAGTAGATTCCACTGACCCACTAACCACAAGAAGCTTATCTGAGGAGAACTCAGATTCTTTAACCAGATTCTCCGAGATTGGACTTTTTGCAACAGATCCATCAGAAATATCAAAAACCTCACTGACTGAGCTTCCAGGAGACTTGGTACGAGACAAAGCAGCACTTGTAGGTACAATTCTGTTCTTAGACGAACTGCTCACTTTCTTCTCTTCTAAGTCCCATACAATGGGCGTAAACTTGAATTTTTTCTCAGGAGGCAATTGAACTCCATCATAACACTTCGACATTTCATCATTCTTAACACACGGTGCATAATCTAACTCGGCTTTACATGGCCTCCTGTGCCCATTTGACAAAGAACGGTGCTCATTTGTACGCTTGGGATCACCATCACGATGACCCAATTTAGCATCACGAGAACCATTTTTGTAACGAGCACCTTCTTCATCTTTTTTACAGTAATTGTAAGAATAAGACTCCCTTCTCCTCGAAACATCAGATCGCCCTGCCGCCATATTATTAACAACCACAACTCTTCTCAATCAAAAATCAAACCAAAATAATAACAATAATAATAATACAATTTGGAAAGGCCAAAAAAGAGAAAAACCCAATTCAACCAAATCCAAAACCCTAACCTCAGATATTCAACAATTTCACAATTTCAAAGCGAATTAAATTTCCCCCTTTCTCCTCCGACAAACCCTAATCAAATATATAATAATAATACTTATACAGTTAAGAACACTAAAGACATATCAAGAGTTCCAATCAATTACAGAAATCAAACAAATTATGATGATGAATGAAACAAAAATAAATGTGAATCAGAGCACAAACAAAACCCTAGAACTTGAATTTTGGTGCTTACGGCCGTCTCTCCTTCGAAATTCACAGGTAATGAAGATCTTACCGGAGATTGCAGGAGAGGGATAATGAGAGGATCAACGAAATCGGAAACAAATCGAAACGATAACGAACAGCTATGAATCTTCTTCGTCAACGCGTTTACGCTCTGTGGGGGGTCGGTTGATAATATTTTTATACACGCGTATTTTATGTCGGTTTACAACTTATGGCCCGAACTTTATTCTAAATTTTATTCTCTTCCCAATACTTTCCGTTTTTATTTTTCCGGCCCTTATAAGTTTTGATTTTGGGTAAACACCAAAATCATAATCATAATAATTATAATTGGGAATAATAAATGGGTGATGTTATTTTAGTTTAAAATTTTGACACAAATTTATAACTGTTAAATATTGAAGGTAAAAGAGAAAAGATAGAGATAAAATATAGAACTGATCTCCATCAATCATTATAATTCATTCTCTCATTTTTATTATTCATATACAAATTATTTCTCAAATATACAAATTAACCAAAATCAAACCTCAATTTATAGGCATACAATTATAAAGAGGTGAGTAGTAGATCATAAACATAGTAGATAATGATTATTAAATGGAAGTTGTCGGGGGATAAAATATTACCGATGGAAATATAAAATATTTTGTTGATGGTGTTTTCAGGCACTATGATATTTAAGCAGCACGACAGGGGTAGAAGGGTAATTTTCTTCTTAAGCATTAATGTCAACCCGACCACGTCAAGACCGACCATATGAAGAGACGTGTTCCAGAAGAAGAGTCATTATATTCCTACAGGATAAGATAATAAATTATCATACTTTCATGAGAAAAATGATGAGTCAGTATTCGAATAGGATAAAGAAAGTGAATGTAGTTTTGACTAGGAATCCTGATGGGAAAAGAAAATAATTCCAACAAGGAATTCTTGTAGGAGAGGGAATATGATTTCTTCACTATTATAAATAGGAGGGTAGAGTATGCCTAAAGGGAGGGATCAAGATCAATATGAAGATGAACATCAGAATCATTATCAATCTCCTTGTGATTAGATTTGTAAACACAAGAACAGATCTGAGAAACATATTTCAGTAATAAAAATATCATTCAGTTTGTGTCTGTGGACGTAGGTTGGATCTAATCCGCTGAACCACGTTAAATCTCATTGTCGATTGACGTATTATCTGATTTTTCTGCTAAGTTTGCTTTTAGTTCCCTCATAAACCAAACAAATTCACTATTGAGGGAGGATTGTCCCGGGGTAATATTCTCATATTTCCCTGAGACCAAAATCCGCCGTCAACATATTGTTTGATGAACTTCCACATAAATTTTATATTTCATAACAACTATTGATCTTTTTAAGTCTAACAGTAGAGAACATAAATGAGTGAGCATCATTGATTTTCTTAAAAAAATGACTGTATGAAGATATGTCTGAAGAGGCAAACCAACAATTTATTGTAGCTACAAAGTTGTAGAGCTACGAGTTATCTTTCTAATAAAGACTTTGATGAAAGCTATAAAGTTGTAAAACTAAGAGAAAGTTACGTCCAAAATACGAATACTGCGTAAATCCCGCCACTATTAATACACCTTTCGGAAATTAAGCCCAAAATCAATCAAAGCAGCTCATGCATGTCCAAGACCTATTCCATTTGTGACATAAACATAGTAAAATCTTCATATAAATTCTCAAATCTTTCAAATCCACCAATCTAACCAAGTCATACAATCAGCAATTTCAAGTTAACTTGGCCCAACAAACAGAGCTCATTATGAATCACATCACTAATCGGTCGCTATAAATTTATGTTCAATTTTAAGTTAAAATATGCTGAAAATTTATTATTTATTTTATGTTCAAATATTGATGATCAAATATCAACATATTATTGGAAAACGGAGAATACTGAGTCCTACTCACAACATAGGAAAAAATAAAAATAAGAAACGCTAAAGATTTTTTATTTTCCGCAAATATTAAGGAAACTATTGATAAAAAAAATTAGAAAGTGACCCAAAACTTAATTGTATTATATAATATTATATTGGTCACTGTCTCGTTGTTATCACCATTCATTAACCCCAAAAAAAAAAAAAAAAAAACCACTAGCCCATGACCCACTCAGTAGATGGTGAAGTTGGCTAGTTACTGTTGAGTCCTTAACTGAAAAGCCCATATTAGAAAGCCAGTAAAAGACTTGGGCTTTGAAGTTTTATTCACCCCAAATAGTTCTAAAGACACCCAACGGCAATCACGAACCCAAATTAATCTCAACCCATCTTTATTATAGATTTGTATTCCGAGTGACCTCCTTAATTTATCTTAGTAGCTCCCACTTATCTTTTAATATTATTTATTTTCAGAATTACCCTTAAATTAAAAAAAAAAAAAATTGTTGAGAAATGCAAATTTCCGTTTCTTTAACAAAAAATAATAGGTAAATAATTAAAAATTGTAAAAATCATTGAGAAATATAAAATTAGTTTAATCTCAAGAGAATTTGCATGATTGCTAACGTGCTTAAGGTAGTATGATTGTTACAAGCATGGAAGTTGCAAAAAATGATGGTGCCCCAAGAATGACGAATTCAACTTATTTGGTGATTAAATTTTATTAATTTTTCATAAATAATGATGTTTTAGATGATTAATTAATAAGAGTTTTGATGAATTTGCAGGGACCAATATTTAGGGCAATGATGATTTCATGACAAAAGGAAGCTCACTTGGCATTATTGGGGCAGCCTAATGCTATTTATGGGACATTAAATGAAATCAAAGATGTATAGCTAGAGTTTTTTCTTGCTGCAACTGAGAACGGCAACATTGTTGATGCTTGAAAAATGTTAATTGGTGTTATGATTTATGTGGTGATGGTAATGATAATTCATGAAAAGAAAAAAAAAACAACAAATTAAAGGGCAATTTTGGAAATAAATAGGAATAATTGAAAAGTGGGAGTTGGTGAGATAAATTGAGATCATTACTCTTGTAATAAAAAATTATCTTAATTACTGTATAAAATTTTCAATTAATAAGATTAAAAAAATAGCCAAGATTATAGGATCTCATCACGTTTTTTTTTTTGAAAAATTGTTATAACAAAAACTCAATCGACCTAGAGGTGTGCATCGTTCGGTTCGGTCGGTTAATCCTTGATTTTTTAACCGTAACCGAAATTTTCGGTTAAATAAAAGTGTGACCGATTTAACCAATTTATGACACATAACCATTAACCATTATATATCGTTCGGTTATGGTTAATTCGGTTATTAACCAATCTAATAAATTAAAATTTAATATTTTTTATAATTTTTAATTAGTAAAATTATATATGATGTAGGTCGGTTCTACCGATTTTTAGGAACGTTTCAACCAGTCGAACCACTGACGCATTAATTTTTTCGGATCACTAATTCGATCACATATCCGATTCTAAAAATACTGATTCTAACTAACATTTTATTAAATATATCTAAATTTAATTACATGAGAGAAATATTTTTTAAACACTCGATGATTGTCACGGTCTTAGATTTCTTTTCAAACCTGTAATGTTAGAAATTTTAAGGGTCACGAATCCACCACGATACAAAACTACACATTTGAAATTTTATGTATTTTTACCTTTAAATTTTTGAGAGAAATTAAAAAGAGTCAAAACCAAGCTGTTAATGCAGCTTGTCATTGAATTTTATCAATTTTATTTTCGGGTAGTGTTATCAAATCAATATGACTACAACCAATTTAGAGTTTACATATAGACTATCTTAACTCTAAAAAACTAAAAGATTCGCACGCGCTAATTATATATATATATATATATATTAATTTCGGTTAATTGGTCGGTTCGGTTATACAAATCTCATAACCGTAACCGAACCGAATAAAAAAAGTAAAAATTTTAACCGCAATAATCGATTTAACCAAATTAACCGAACCGTGATAAAAAAATGGGTCGCAACGGTTCGGTTAATCGGTTAAAACCGATTAATGCACACCCCTAATGCGACCCATTTTATGTGGTAAACTTTTCATTCCCGGAACCACTCCCCAATTTTACAATGATAACCTTAAGTTTTTTTTTATTATTATTCCTATTTTCATTTTAGTCATTTAATATAATTTTTAAGTGTATTTTATTTATTTTTCCTTTTATAATATCCTTAATATTTAATTACTATCTTTTTGATTTAATTGTTTGAATTTCTTATTTTAAGTTTTAATAATAATTTTATTTCCTATCTCATTTATTTTTTATATTTATATTTTTTCTCTTTTAATTATTTAGTAGTCTTTATATATTTATTCTCTTTTATTTGTTAAATAAATGAAAAATATTTTTATTTATTTTGCATTTCTTTTTATTTTTATTAATTTATTTAATAATACTTATATATAATGGAATGTGACCAATGCATTTCCTTCTACTTTTACTTCTGCTTTTGTTTTATAAAAAATATTGTTTACTTCTGGTTTTACTTTTACCTTTGCTTTTGTTATTACTTTTGTTTTTACTTTACTTCCAAATTTACTTTTGCAACTTTTACTTTTGCCTTTACTTTGATTTAATTTCTGCATTTACTTTTATATGTACTTTTACTTTTACTTTTGCTTTTACTTTTACTTTTGCTTCTGCATTAACTTTTGTATCTACCTTTACTTTTGATTTTGCTTTTATTTTTTCTTTTGTTTAATTAAAAAACGTGCAAGTCTCTTCCTATATAAAGAGGTAGTTTGTAAGTTTGAAGACAATATAATGTAGAAGATCATTTGAGTCTTTTGAAATAGACAAGTCTCTCTCCCATACTCTTTCCCTTTCAGCCTTCATTTTTTTTTTCAATAGAGTTCTCATTTTAGTAGAACATTATGAATGACTGCAACTTGGATTCATTTTCAGATAGTTGGTCATGTGAGAATGATATTCTAAGTGGGGAAAGCATCTTCAACAATAGTCGCGATTATTCACCAGAATTTACTATAGACCGGGTTTTATGCCATATTCGTTATTTATTTTGAAAGTAGAGAAATTATGTTAAGATGATTAATGTTGCCACTTATACATTTCGTTATATTTTTATATAGATTTTTCAAAGTAGAGAAGTGTTGAAGTTGGTACTTGGAGCGTCAATTTGAATGATGTATTATACATTATATTTTATTATTTATTAATAAAATAACTATATTTTCATTTCAACCTTATTAATGCTAATTTCATTATGCATATTAGTTTGATATATAAATATGCTGAAAATGGCATCGACCTTAGAATAGTCATATAGTAATACTAGACACTTGATGGTTCGATATTGTAATAATAATATTATTATAAACTATTTTTAAAGTAAATATTCTCAATCGTTGGTTTTGGAATAAAATTAAATTCCTATAACATAGAAGACTAGCACATGTCGTATATTGGAATTGAAGTTCTAATGGTTTAACCCGATGTACCACGAGCAAGTGAAGCTCGTATAGACATGTGTGTATTCGTTGGAGTGAATACTAAATGACTCATAGGTGATTCTGAATAGTTGGAAGTATATACCACCGTCAATAGGAATCTCCTCGAGTTGAGTAGCATATGTGATCATTTGACTATATGATATCATTGATTTTATGTATGATCTTCCACACTTTAATGTCATATATGTCAGAGACCTTTCATGGTTTGACTGCTAGATGTTCTTTGAGTATGAACCGATGCACCCGTTAATAAGTGCATATCAATATAGTATCTATCGATCCATATGTGTAATGTTTCCTAAACACAACTCAGATAGCCTACGATGGAGAGATTGTTAAATATATGTGATGATCTCGACTTTTATAGTTCATAAAGGTCGTTCGTGGTCTTTGCAAATTCAAAGGTGGCTGGATTGCATACATATGTGTTATACTTATATGACGAACATGCTAGATTTATAAAGTCTCACAATATGAAGTGTACTCGTTAAGCACTTGAGTCACCGATAATATTTGACAATAAATAATATTTGATATTATAATTATCAATTAAAATAATTAAGTATTTTTGGATAATATTAATTATTTACTTTGACCCAATTGGATTAATTGGATTAATCCAAAATCACACAAGGATTTTGTTGTAATTTCATAAATATTTCTACTATTGGAGGATATTATGGTAATTATAAAATATGTAATAATATATGTATTTGTCATGATTTAATTGGATTAAATCAAAGTGGTGGACAATGGTGATTATTAACACATAATTATACATATCTGGACAAAATGGATTAGGCTCATCTAAAAGTTGATTGAAATTTTTATTAATTAAAAATTAAATAAGTTTCACTATAAAAGGCAAACTTGAGCAAATTTTTAATTACGCTTGAGAAAGTTTTTAATTAAGCTTGAGAAAGCTAGCAAACAAGAATTAAATATATTAGCCTAAGTAAAAGAAGTGTTTAGAGAAACTCTATAAGTACTCTACAACATTTCAATAAGGAGAAAAAGACTGGAACTTGGAATCAAGCTTGCCATCTTTGCAATCAAAATTTGATATTGGAATCAAGATTGCTAATTTTGGAATCAAAATTGAATCTTGGAATCAAGCTTGCTAGTTTTGGAAGTTCTCTATAATATTTTAACAAGGAGAAGAAATTTGATCTTACAATCAAGTTTGCTAGGTAAGTTTGATCTTATCTAAAGTTATGTTTTCATTAATAAGTTGTTATCATTAATGAAGCATATAGTTATGTATTATGTATTATGTATTGGATACATAATAACATAACTTGATGTTGAAATTAGGCTAATGAATTGTGTATGGATGCTTTGGAAGCATAAACACAATATGTTTGTAATTGGGTCAAAATATTCACGTTGGATATGAAATGTTAAATTAGAGTTTGGAACTCTAGATGACAGCTTGGAGCTATGATTATCATTCTAGAATCATTTGACCATATTTGAGTGACCTAAAATTGTTCTCGAGTCACTTCATTGTGTGATTCTATTTTAATTTGTGTTTTGATTTAAAGAAATATGTGTGTGTGTGTTTGCTCTATAACATGTATTGATATTAGTTTTGAAATAAAAATTATTTTTGGGCCTTTTTTTTCAAAAAAATTATAAGACAGTGTCTGCTACGCTACAATGCAGCACATGCAGTGTGCTGTTGCATGCAGCGTGCACTGCAAGTAGCGCACATGTAAACGCGCACCATGCATATGACCATATTTTATCATGTTTTTATTTTTCTGCACTCTAATTTATCCACAGATTTTCCCTATATACTCGTAATGGAATATAGTATTCCATATATTTAAAAAACACTAATGCTAAATTACCATGGGTTAGACCTATTATCGTTAAGCGGGATATTGATCCGATCCTAGGGTCCCACTACCGCCTCAACAAGAAGATATGCTAAATTAGGATAATGGAGTTGGTATAGAAAATGATACAACATTGTACTACATATACTTTATGAGAATTTTTGGATTTGTTATATCAATTTCCATTAAGATCGTATCTAGTTTGAGACTAAGAGTGTCAAGAAATATCTATTGCGAATATTGGTAGACATTTCGTGTAATTTTTTTACACTCTCATTACCCTGTACCACCCTTCCTAACACATATGACAATATCATTTACTTTTTTCCTCACTAGATCATTTTAAAGTCTACGTTAGATATATTCAAACCATCTTAGTATTATTTCTTTCATCTTCTTATCAATCAACGCTACACTTAATTTCTTCCTAACTATTTTATTTATAACTGAATCTTTTTTAATTCATCCACACATTCATCTAAACATTCTTATCTCAACTACATTTATTTTCTGGTCATGTTGATGTTTTATTGCTCAGTATTCTGTTCCATAACTAGTGATAGTACTTTAAAAAAAAAAACTCCAAATTTTTTATTAAACAGGTAGGTCAGATTCCCATTTGAGATGAGAAAATAGAAAATGAGTCAACACTGATACTTGTAAGGAAGGACAGGCTAAGAAATGTAGGGCATGATGGAACTTGGGCAGCCCATCCATGGCTGATCCCAGTCTAATTGGAAGTCTTCATCAACTACATAGGCCGTGTTGCTGTATATAGTGTAGGCCAAATAATGTCATTAAATAACAAAACAACATGCTACGACTAAATCAAACCGAAAATATCAATTACACTATCAAAAACCCTAAAACCTAAAACATGAAACTTTAAATAAAAACCTGGAAAAAGCAATGACGAATTCAAGTCGAGATCTCTCTCTGTCCTTAAGAACTTATTGGCCCCATCACATGTGCTATATGGATTCGCAATTGGCCAACGTTCTCCCAGGATAACTTGGTTCCTTCTTGTCCAATGAGCACTCCTTAACAAATATTTGAACTAAGGAAATGGTGAAACTCTCTCTCAAAAACCAAACAAATAAAATGACTCCCTAATTCGGATTTGTTTCTATATTTTTTTATTTGGATATAATGCCTCTTATATAAGGCATGAAAGGGTGCCAATAGGGCACCCCTTGGGGCAAGCACCCAATGCATCCAAAAGACATACCCTTAATGAACATTTAGAAGAATTTCCAACAATCCCCCATAATTCTTCAAATATTCATGGAGACACTTGAGAGAGTTACCATGAACTAAAGCTGCATAGAAATAGTAGCTTTCACCTTGAACCTTTCTTAGTGAGTGACAATCGGATTTACTTGGCAAACCAGTGACACATAGTCTTGAACTATTCTGTCGCTGGTGTAAACCAAGACAACTGCCAACACACAGCGTTTTTGTTCGACCATTTTCCCGTTCTACGGTTGTGTTCATTTCGGCCCTGAACAACGGTCTCAGATTCATTAAGTACTTTAGAGTAACCAGCCTTTAAAAGTTCCCATGGAAGCGGCCTCACTTCTTACTTGAAATAGGTGATCTACTATGAAGAGGTAATCTGTCTTTACCCCCATTAGGACTCATCTCCTAATATAGTGATCATTAAAAGCCTTAGCTTATCGTATCCAATGATAGACAGCACTCAGCGTCATTATCTGAATGGGAAAGAGTACGAAACTCTTCAGTGCTTGTTTTGAATTGCACAAAGTTTCTATTGTCCCTTTTGAACCTAGATCCTGGGATCTACAGTCAGCTACGTTGGGTTTCCACAGTGACAATTCTTAGATTATAGGCTTCAAGCCCATTCCCCTTGATGACTTCTCAACTTGCTCTCGAGGTAAACCTTTAGTTAGTGGATCCGCTAGGTTTTCCTTCGACTTAACATAATCGATCGTTATTATGCCACTTGAGAGCAGTTGACGTATGGTATTATGTCTCCGACGTATATGTCGAGACTTATCATTATTCAATGTATTTTGGGCTCTCCCAGTAGCCGATTGGCTATCACAATATATGCTTATCGCTGGCACCGGTTTGAGCCAACTAGGAATATCCCCCAGGAAGTTTCTAAGTCATTCTACTTCTTCCGCTATTTTGTCTAACGTTATGAACTCTGATTTCATAGTAGACCGGGCAATACATGTTTTCCTCGAGAATTTCCATGACATGGCTGCATTACCAAGTGTGAAAATAAATCCACTCGTAGATTTGGAATCCACTGTATCAGATATCTATTTAGTATCGCTGTATCCCTCTAGTACAGTAGGATATCTCTCGTAATGTTGCCCATATTTTGAAGTTTCTCTCAGATACCTCAAAACTTTTATTATGGCTTTCCATTGGTTATGTCCTGGATTGCTCGTATATCTGCTAAGCCGGTTCACAGCTTGAGCGATATCAGGTCGTGTGCAATTCGTGAGATACATTAGACTTTCGATGATGCTCAATACTCTAATTGTGATACGCTTGAACCAGTATTCTTTGATAGATGAAGAGTTGGGTCTATAGGGGTTCTAGCCATATTTAGATCCCCTTTGATATATTTATCAAGTATCTTCTCAATATAATGAGTCTGAGATAATATATATCCGTCCGCTGTCCTAAAAATCTTAATTCATAGGATCATATCAGCTATTCCCATATCTTTCATATCAAATCTACTGGATAACACGTTTTTGGTAGACTGAATCATTTCATGATTACTACCAATTATCAGCATATCGTCTACATAGAGACACATAATGACATGTCCTTTTTGAGTTGATTTAGTGTACACACACTTATCACACCCATTGGTTTTGAAACCATTTGACAACATTTCCTTGTCAAATTTCTCATGCCATTGTTTCAGTGCTTGTTTTAATCCGTACAAGGATTTTATAAGTTTGCACACCTTCTGTTCTTGTTCAGAAACACTAAACCCTTCTTGTTGTTGCATGTAAATCTCTTCATCCAATTCACCATTCAAGAATGCCGTCTTTACATCCATTTGATGTATATCAAGATCAAATATATCTGCTATGGCTATGAGCATTTTTATCGATGTGATACGAGTCACCGGTGAATAGGTATCAAAGTAATCATGACCTTCCTTTTGTCTATAACCTTTTATGACAAGTCTCGCCTTGTACTTATCTATTGATCCATCCGATTTCATCTTCTTTTTGAATATCAATTTGTAGCCCAGCGGCTTACAACCTGGTGGAAGATCAACCAACTCCCAAGTATGGTTCTGTAAGATTGAATCAATCTCACTGTTAATAGACTCTTTCCAAAGAGGTGCCTCCGGAGAAGCCATCGCTTATTTATAGCTTTGAGGCTTATTTTCTAACAAGTATGTCAGAAAATCGGGACCAAATGACTTAGACGGTCTAGCTCTTTTGCTACGTATAGGCTCGATTGTCTCATCATTTACATGTTGATCTGATTCTTGATCAATCTGATCACTGTCATTGACAGTATCAATTGTTCTTTTGAGAGACTATGTTCTCTGTCTTTCCTTACAAGGAAACGTCTTTTCAAAAAATGTCGCATTCCTTGACTCAATTATCATGTTCGGATTGATGTCAGGAATCTCCGACTTGTGTACCAAGAATTGATACGCACTACTGTTGTGAGCATATCCAATGAATATACAATCAACAGTTTTGGGTCATATGCTAACCTTCTTAGGTTTAGGAACCATTACCTTGGCAAGACACCCCCACACTTTTAGGTATTTGTAGGAAGGTACGAAACCTTTGCACAACTCATATGATGTCTTGCCCAGTCTTCTGTGAGGAAGCTTGTTTAGAACGTAGTTTGTGGAAAGCAAGGCTTCCCCCCACAAGTTCTGGGGTAAACCAGAACTTGTCAACATGACGTTCATCATTTCCTTCAATGTTCGGTTTTTGCGCTCAGCAATCCCATTTTGTTGAGGAGAATAAGGAGCAGTGGTTTCTTGAATAATTCCGTGTACATAACAATATTCACTGAATGGTGAAACATATTCACCACCTTTATCTCTCCTGATTCTTTTGATTTTCTTGCCAAGTTGATTTTCAACTTCGTTCTTATACTGTACGAAGCTCTCAATTGCTTCAGCTTTTCTCCTCAGTAAGTACATATAACAGAATCTTATGATGTCATCGATAAAAGTGACAAAGTACTTTTTACCGTCTATTGTTTGCACAATATTCATGTCACACACGTCAGTGTGTACAAGTTATAAAGGTTTAGAACTGCGTTCAACATAATGAAATGATGTTCTATGCATTTTTACTTCAACGCATATCTCACACTTACGTTAGCCATCAATTGCAAATTTAGGTATAAGGTCCAAGTTAATTAATTTACGCATGGTATCATAATTAACATGTCATAACCTCCCATGCCATATATTTTGTGACTCAATAATATAACCAGAAGTACTAGCTTTATTAATAGCATGATTGATAGTCATTATATTTAGCTTGAAAAGGCCCTCAGTTACGTATCCTTTTCCTACATACACATCATTCTTAGCCATTACAAACTTATCAGAAACAAACACAAGCTTAAAACCATCCTTACCAAGAAGAGAGCCTGAGACCAAGTTCTTCCGAATATCTGGAACATGCAGTACATTTCTCAATGTTAGCTCTTTTCTGGATATCATCTTCAGAACTACTATGCTTTGTCCAACCACCTGAGAGGTAGATGAGTTTCCCATTGTCAGATGATCACCGCCATTGACCTTCTGGTACATGGAAAACATCTTGCTATCTGCACAGATATGACGAGAGCCCCAGTGTCTACCCATCATTCTATCGGATTCCCAACTATATTGGCTTCGGTTACCATTACTGATAGTTTCATCTCTGAGATCTCATCAGTAAGCTGCTCACCTTCAGTGACATAAGCCTCATTTTTCTTTTTCTTGCCCTTGTCCTGAAACTTCTTGTTTCTGCAGTCCTTTGACATATGACCGCTCTTTCCACAGTTGTAGCATTTCCCCTTGAACTTCTTGTTCGTACAATCAGCTCCACTGTTCTTTCTCTTCTTTCTACCCTTTACACTCTCAATGATTTTGGCCTTAGACTCCATAGTCTTGTAGCTGGCCTTCTCGGACATCCTGTTGTCCTCCTCGATTTTCAATCGAACACTAAGGTCTTCAAGGCTCATATGCTTCTTTTTGTGTTTCAGATAGCTCCTGATGTCCTTCCATGATGGAGGTAACTTTTCAATTATGGCGGCAAATTGAAACATCTCACATAGTTTCATTCTCTCATCCAGTATTTCATGAATGATCAACTGCAATTCACCCAACTTAGACACCACCGTCCTTGAATCTACCATCTTGTAGTCCAAGAACCTACCCACGATAAATTTCTTTTGACCGGCATAATCGGTTTTGTACTTCTTCTCGAGAGATTCCCAGAGAATCTTCGTAGAAGTCATGCCTTGGTACACATTGTATAGGGTATTGTCAAGACCACCCAGAAGGTAGGTCTTGCATAAAAAGTCTCCAGACAACCATGTCTGTTCTCGCTCTTCCTTGGCCATTTCCGATTCACCCTCCACAGGACCCGGAGGATCTTTGAGGAATTTAGCCAATTGAAGAGTTGTCAAGTAGAACAGCATTTTGCTCTGCCACTGTTTGAAATTTGCCCTGCCACTGTTTGAAATTTGCCCCACCAACTTTCTCGGCTTTTCTTCACGAGAGACCTGTACTGTGATGTTTTCGCTAGCAATTTATAACTGGAAAAATAACAGGGTTCAATTAGTCTACGAAAGATGAATTGTACAATGATCAACGAATGATCTTGTTCAAAGTGATATTATAGGTAGCCATTTGTTTTTCTATTGGACGGTGGTTCCAATAAACATAAGTCCTTGAATTTTAACTAAAGATTCTTTAGAAAAATGAATAAACGAATATTCCCAGAGGACGAGTGGGGTCCGGAGTAACCACTTAAGTCCCTGACCACTTAGGCTCTTATCGCCTTTTTGACAGAATATTCTTTAAACACTTTTTCAATAAGATCTTTTAGCAATTCAAACCCAGAATTACACTTCTTCAATTTGACAAATTAATATACGATATGTGTAGATATATGTGTAAGTGTCAATCAAGATTGAATGAAATTTCTTGTGTATGATTACACTTTAAATTCTCACCCAACACACAATCAACTTCAACTTAAACACTATGTGTATGCTTGTGATAATTGAACAAACTAATAATAACTTAAATCTATACTACCAAGATTAATGTGTTACAATATCAGTATATGATTTACTAAGTTAATATTAATTTAAGTTTGCAGTTTATAATAATTACAGGACTATTTCGTTAGTGTCGCGTTCGTATCTACGTTCGAACGAGACTGTCTAGTGTGTGTGCGTTCGTATTGCGTTTGATAACGCGTTCGAACAAATTGATTACAGAGAGTTCACGTTTGAGTAGCGTTTGATAACGCGTTCGAACGAAATGATTCCAGAGAGTTCACGTTCGAATTGCGTTTAGTACGCGTTCGAACATTCTTAGGTAGAAGGCTTGCGTTCGAGTGGCGTTAAAGATGCGTTCGAATATTCTTACAAAATTTCAGGTTTTGGCCTTTGCGTTCGTCGGGCGTTCGAACGCCCTACGAGTTTTTCTGCACAGTTCGTATTTTTCCAGAGAATTTTCTATCCTAGCATGTAAATTACTATCTAACAACACTATAATCCAATAAGTTCTTAAGATTTTAGGCCGAATAGTGTCATTAAATAACAAAACAACATGCTACGACTAAATCAAACCGAAAATACCAATTACACTATCAAAAACCCTAAAACCTAAAACATGAAACTTTAGATAAAAACATGGAAAAAGTAATGACGAATCCAAGTCGAGATCTCTCTCTGTCCTTAAGAACTTATTGGCTCTGTCACAGGTGCTATACAGATTCGCAATTGGCCAACGTTTTCCCAAGATAACTTGGTTCCTTCTTGTCCAAGAAGCACTCCTTAATAAGTGTTTGAACTAGGGAAATGGTGGAACTCTCTCTCAAAAATCAAACAAAACAAAATGACTCCCCAATTCGGATTTGTTTTTATTTTTTTTTTGTATTTGGATATAATGTCTCTTATATAAGGCATGTAAGGGTGCCAATAGGGCACCTCTTGGGGTGGGGTGCAACCCTTCAAAGGGTTCTACCCCTCACAAGCACCCAATGCATCCAAAAGACATACCCTTAATGAACAATTAGAAGAATTTCGAACATATAGAGGGACTCCGCCTAAATACCCGGGTAGGTATCCAATACTTGGCAGCATAGATCACTGGCCCTAACTCAATGCCTCTTTATAACCTCATTGAAGACGTTGCTACTGTTGAGATTAACATAGTTCAGATGTTACGATATTTATTCATCTTTTTATTAATTAGTGATTATTATTAAATAAATTATGAAAATTATATTTTTAAGAGAGACTTGTTATCTCTAGTTGGTAGTTAGAAATATTATGACATGGAGGTTATTGATCCCTTAAAGTACCAATACTTAGAATATTTGGGTTTCTTTGAACGTATCCAATCTAATACAATTGGAAGAGTGGTGGATGAAGAGATGGCAAGGATTGAAAGAGAAGCAGGCAAGGAAAAACCAAAAAGGGAATGTACAATGGAGCTTGCAAGATTTTCACTGGACAATGCAAATCCTCCACACTAGACGATTTTCAACTCTAGAGTCCTACAATAACATCAACATCTATCATCCAAAGGGAACATCCAGACTCTGAATGAATTCAACCCATTTAATATGAAAAAACAGCAACATAAACTTATTTCAATGATACTAACCGAACACATGCTTTCTGGTAAAAATTCACAATATAAAGAGCCGTAAAAAATATCATCGTCAATTTGACAGTGCGATTACGTCGACGGTGTAATATTGCACGTCGTTTGAAGTTTAAACCCACCCGCCCAATATAAAGTATTGGGCTTTGATAAAATCTCTATTTTGAGGGATACTCTTAAGCCCCCAATTTTTTTTTCCAGGCTTCTATTTAGAAATAAAAGTTTCAATGGGATTAATAGGGTGTGGTAAGACAAAATATGGAATCTGAATAGCTACACTCACAGCTTATAATTTGTAAAATATTGGCCTCATATTTTCTCATTTTATATGATCTTCCTCTATAACTAAAAGTCTTGCATTAAACGACATATTGTCTATGATTTTTTCTTCATATTTTTGCTATGTTCAGTTATGGCCATTTGCTTAACATGCATCGGTTGTCTACATATATAGACATACGAACGATTGCGGTTCGAAACCACAACCAAACCGTTGACCAGTCAATTGAACCATGAACCGTAACCGAACCGATCTAAACCGATTTGGTTACAGTTGATAGCATTTTCAACTGCTGGTTTGGGCGGTTGGAATGGTTTTAACCATAACTATTACAGTTACGGTTCGAACCGTAATAGTTGAAAATCGTTAATGATTTCAACCATTAACCGTAACAGCTAATAATTTTGACCGTTAGTGGCCAACGGTAAATTTTTTTAAATAATAATAATAATATAATAATAATAATAATAATAATAATAATAATAATAATAATAATATAATAATAATAATAATAATAATAATAATAATAATAATAATAATAATAAAAAATATCTAATCTGGCCATCCCAACAATTATATTTTAGGCATAAAAAACAATATAAATAACAATTTAATTCATTTTCCAAAATCACAAAATCATTTATTCTCTTCTCTCACTATCTCTTAATATCTCAAATCTCATATATTCAATCAATTTATTCTCTCATTGTCTCAATCTCTTCATTGTAATGATAAGTTAATCACACAACATTAATATTCATGAGGATGAGGATACCACTCAACATACCACCGGTGAGTCGACTTCATGTATTCAAGTGATAAATCGAAGTTCTTAAATATTGATAAAATATTTCACTCTGGTCATAAATGATGTCACTGTGAGAAAAATGATGTCTATATTATTGTAGAAAAATTTACAAACACACCTGTGAGAATGGAATTATGATGGGTTGTATGAGGTGTACTCATAAAACTTAGTTTGTGATTGATACAACACAAACACAAATGACAAGGTTTTCCACTTCCGATCTAATTCTGCTTCTTCTACTAAATTATTTAAATATAATGAATATCAATGAAAATATAATCTAACTAAATTTATTACCACTGGACATTTAACTTTTACTTCTAGTGACAAAACGTCTTTTAATGATTTAATATATGAATTTTGATGCATCTAAATTTACTAGGATGACATATAAAAGAAAATTGATGGAATTATATGCAAAAAGTCAAAATAATTTAAAGGGTTATTTTTTTTAAACTTAATAGTCGGGGTTCAATTTGTAGTGATCTTCGACAGTCACATTCATACAATAGTGTGACATGTCATTATATTGATGATTTATGATTTATTTAAAAAGAATTATTGCACTTAGTATTTTTGATGAAGCACAAACTTCACATAATATTTATGTAATGATTAGTAATATTTTACAGAAATATGGATTAGTGCAAAAAATTTTCACTATTGTATTTGATAATGCATCGACTAATACTACATCAATTAATGAACTTAAAGCTATTTGCCAACAAAATTTAGGAGATAATTTTTCCATGTTTGATGTGCATGTCTATTTAGTATTCATGTGTACAAGATAGTTTGAAATCTTTTAATTCTCATATTGAACATATTAAAAAACAATTAATATAATTTGGTCGTATAATAAAAATTAGAAGAGAATTGTGTACATTTTGTAAGCAAAATGATGTTATGGTGAAAAATTCGGTCGTGATGTTCTATCTCGTTGAAATTCTATTTATTTTTTACTAAATGAAAGTTTTTAATATAAAGATTTATTATTTTCATTTATTGCTCACTATCAATATGATATAGTTTTATATCTCAATCATTGAGAAGCTTGTTCAAAATTTTTAGAGATTTTAAAAGTTTTTAATGATGCTACGAATATTTTTAGTGATATTTATTATCAAACTTCAAATATTTTTCTCCTTACAATCTTGACATTATTGAGGTATTATCCGAACTCAATGAGGACAAAATGATTTAATTATTACATATACATATTATTACTTTATCTTGTTAATTTTATTTTTGATTCAAGGTTTAAAATAGAAGATTTGAAAAATATTTTATAAAATTATTATTTTTTATTAGGTGAAAGAACTATGATTGTTTATTCAATTATTGATAATGTTAGAGAACTTTACTTGATTTATACAATGATTATGTCAGTAGATATAATATTCAAATAAATGATACTACACAATCCATGAATACACCAACTAGACAATCTAAGCTTCTAGGTAGAATTTGGTTAATGCAACGATGTAAAAAATAAAATTCCACCAATATCACCACTATTAATTCATAAATTAATGCATATCTAATTATAAATTTCGAGTTTTCCCAAACATCATGGATTGTTTCATGTCAGGTCGTGATTGCAAATGAGGTATTAGCGGCACTAGTCTCAACTGATTTATATAGCAGACATTTAGTATAGGCGGTAAAATTTTTGAAGATAAAATATTAATATTGAAATTATAGACGTCAGAAGCTCAAATGTGCCTTAACAATTGTGTAAGGCGGAATGTCATGAACAAGAAAATCAGCTGAAATTTTTTGAAGATTTGTATGATAACACAGACACAACTGGGACCGAAGGCTCAAGATCCGGACCGCCTTCCCCGGATAATGATGAATAAAATATTAATAGGTTACATTATTACAAATGTAAAAGAACTACGTGAGCTTTAACTCTTATACATCCCAAAATATACATATAGAGCTTAATTAAGTGCAAGCTCTTTTTTGTTTCAAAATAATAAATAAATTATAAATGTATACTCTTAATCTTATATTTTAGTAAATCTTTAATTTTTTATTAGTTTTATAACAATTTAAATTAGTTTATTTTCTAAAAAATAAAAATTACAGTTTCAAATCTAAAATCGAACCGAATCGAACCTTATAATTCAAACGATTTAAGGTTAGAATTGTAGTTTGACTTTGGCCGAAATCGCAACTGAACCGTTGGTCTATAACTTGTTATAGACAAATCGGATTGGCACTCCAAGCACCAACTCTATCAAACTCCCACTTGCTTAGTGCTAATCTGGATGGTAACATAGTCTCATCTCCTCCACATGTTTATCGAATAACTTAGGAGGTAAGGCCTTTGTAAGCGAGTCTGCGATGTTGTCTTGTCCTTGAACCTTCAAGACCACTATGTCTTTTCATTTAATTATCTTTCTAATTACGTGGTATTTTCTTTCTATGTGTTTAGACTTGGAATTCGCCCTTGGCTCCTTATCCTGCGTGATGGCTTCGTTATTATCACAGTAAATACTAGGCACAATGTCAAGTTCTATGATAAAATTTCTAATCCAAACAGCTTGTTTAGCAGCTTCTAAAGCCGTTATAAATTTCGCCTCAGTGATGTAATCAGCTGTTGAGCCTTGCTTTGAACAATGCCAACTTACAGCACCACCGTTAAGGGTAAATATGTATCATGATGTAGATTTTCTATCATCTGGATCTCACTGGAATTTGGAGTCTATATAAACCTTAACTTGTAGCTCATCTTCTTCATATATCATAAACTTATCTCTGGTGCCTTTAAGACATTTTCGGATATGTTTCATGGCTGTCGAATGATCATTACCTGGATCAGATTGATATCGGCCGGTCACACTGACGCTGAAACTGATGTCAGATCTAGTACATTACATATCATACATTATGCTTCCATACAAGAAGCATATGGAAAGTTAGACATTCTAACTCTTTCTTCCTCAGTTTGATGTGCCATTTTCTTCGAAAGATGAATGTCGTATCAGAAATGTACATTTGCTGCCTTGCAGTTGGTAAAACAGTACCTTTCTAACATATTGTCTATGTATGTCGATTGTGACAACCCTATAAGCTTTCTAACTCTATTTCGGTAGAGCCTTAAACCTAGTATATATGAAGCTTCACCCATATCTTTCATGGAGAAGTTCTTGCAAAAGTAGGCTTTCACACTTTGCATCATCCCTAAATCATTTCTTATGATAAAGATGTCATTTACATAAAAGATTAGGAAAACTATCGTGCTCCCATTAACTTTCTTATAAACACATGGTCCTTCATCATTTTTGATAAATTCAGATAATCTAATTATCTTATCAAACCGACGATTCCAGCTTCAGGATTCCTGTTTAAGTCCATAAATAGACTTTTGGAGCTTATAAACCAAGTTTGAAGACTCACTGGATACGAAACCCTCTGCTTGTTCCATATAGATATCCTCATCAATGAATCCATTTAGGAAAGCGATTTTCACATCTATCTGTCATATCTCATATTTGTGAAATGCAACAATGGCTAAAAGAATCCTAATGGATTTTAGCATGGCTACTGGTGAAAAGGTTTCCTCATAGTCAATTCCAGGACATTGAATGTAACTTTTCGCTATCAGTCGTGCCTTAAAGGTTTCCACCTTTACATCGGGCCCTCGCTTCCTTTTGTAAACCCATTTACAACCAATAGGTTTAACTCCTTCAGGAAGTTCAACTAAGTCCCAGACTTGATTGGTATGCATTGAATCCATTTTGAATTTCATGGCTTCTTGCCATTTTCCTGAATCGATATCCAATATCGCTTTCTTATAAGTAGTCAGATCTGTTTCTTCCAAGAGGAGAACATCAAGGCTCACATCAGATGTTAAAAATAATCTCTTAGGAGGCCTTAATATTCTATTCGACTTACGTAAAACCTGTGTTGTATATCCTTCAGCTAATTGGATCTCTGGTTGTATATCAGGTTCCATAATGTTGGGATCAAACTCATCAAATATAATCTCTCTACAATTCCCACTTTCTCTCAAAAATTGATTTTCAAGAAAAGTTACCAAGCGAACAACAAATACATTTCGTTGCTCGGAATCGTAGAATTGATATCCCATGAAATTATCAGGATATCCAACGAACCTACATTTATACCCTCTGGGTGCTAGTTTATCCCCTGCCCAATTCTAACGTACGCAGGACCACCCCAAATCTTTAAATGCTTCAGACTTGGATTTCTACCGAATCATATCTGATAGAGGGTCGTAGAAATAGCTTTCGATGGAACCCTATTAAGTATGTAGGCAGCAGTTTGTAAAGCGTAACCCAAAATGTAATAAGGAAGATCTGTATAACTCATCATAGATCGCATGACGTTCAATAAAGTATAATTTCTATGCTCAGACACTCCATTGTGTTGAGGTGTTCCTGATGGGCTATATTGGGTGAGAATTTCATTCTCCCTTAAATAATTTCTGAATTCTTCACTCATGTATTCACCGCCTCGATCTGATCTAAGGCATTTGATGAATTTACTGGTTTGTTTTTGTATTTCGTTTCGGAATATTTTGAACTTGTCAAATATTTCCGACTTATATTTCATCAGATAGACATATCCATACCTAAACTTGTCATATGTGAAAGTCACAAAATATATGGAATCATCATGAGCGGCATAATTTAATGGACCACACACATCACCGTGTATTAACTCCAGTAATCTCCAGCACGATGTCCAACACCTTGAAATGGGGCCTTTGTCATTTTTCCTTGGATACATGACTCACAGATCGGATAAGAATCTAAGGTAAGATTTTTAATCAAACCATCATTAACCAATTTGGATAGACGTCTAACACCTATGTGGGCCAATCTCATATGCCATAATTCAATATTATTTAGTTCAGACTTCCTACTTGTATTTTTATCTATATTAAAGACATCTATACATGTTTGCAAAACATAGTGACCGTTTGATAAAGAACGTTCACATTTCAATAATTATTTTTATCATACAAACGTAAAGTTTCATCCTTAATGTTTATTTTATATCTCTCTTTATCTAATATTAGCAGCGATATTATTTGACTGATAAGTGAGGGAACATAATAATAGTCATGCAAATCTAATTTACATCTATTTGGGAAATCTAGAACAAATGTTCCTATGGCCTTGACATCCAATGTCTCGCCATTGCCAACTCAAAGCTAGATCTCCCCTTTATTTAGCCTTCTTTTAACCCTTATTTCCTGCACGGAATTGCAAATATGAGTGGGACTGCAAGTGTCTAACTGTCAGAGTTTTAATCCGGTAACGCAGCGGAAACAGTGGAAAATCAAAATTTCTAATTTCAAAACTTTTTCTCGGATAAATTAACTAAAACTTATTTATTTAATTGTCCAATATTCAAATTTTGAAATATTACACAAGAAATAAAATTTTTGTGTAATTACTAAATTACCCCAAAACTTTGCATTTTGTTCATTTTAGTCCAAAATTGTTCAAATCAATTTTGGATGATTCTAAATCATTTATAAGATGAATTTAACATGTCCTAAATGTCAAAACACAAAGAGCAACAAAAAACCCAATTTCTCATGCTTGCCCGAGAGCCTCCCTAAGGGAGCTTAATGTGCATTTTGTACTTTCATGGTTCAAAACACATCAAGGCAAAATCCAATCAATCCAATATTTTACATGCATCATATACACATACAAATACACCATATAAATGAAAATCCCCAAATTTGGAAGTGGTATTAAACCCTAATTTTTCAATTTCTACAAATTGGACAAATTAGACCAATTGGTTAAATTCAATACTTCAATCATGTTTCTTCCATCCAATTCAAGTCTTAACACAATGAAATGACTATAGATAAAATCTAGGTCATTTAAGAGTGGGTCAACAACTCTAGATTAACACAAGTTTCTAAAACCATTAAAAAAATGCTTACTACATCATTAGTAACATTTTATCAACTTCATACATGCATGACACCTTCATCAAAATTTCATCCATAAAAAACATAAAGAATAAAGAATAGAAAACTTAAGAACATCACCAGGTGAAGCCCACAAAAGAAGAACAATTTACTCTCTAATGGAAGGTTGGAATACTTACTAAATTCCAAGCTTTTCTTTGATTTTTTTTTCTCTCTCTACCTTCTAAGCTTTTTTTTTTAATGGAGTTTGATAAAGTGTATTAGGTTATTACACAAAATGAAAAACAAAATAATTTATACTTTAGAAAAATAAGCCTTGGCCGAATTTGCCTAAGGAAATATCAAGCCAAATTGTTTTAATTTCATTTGAATTTGAATTTTGCCAACTTGTTAAAATGATCATTACACTTTAATGATATTTTCAACAAAGTCAACAATTACAATCAAAGCATCTCCAAATAATATCTCAACTTTGGATATTTATATTTTCAATTAATTTAATTATTTAACAATTAAATAATTAAATAATTATTTAAATATAAGTATATTAAATATATGTATATTAAATATATGTATTATATTTACATTAAATATTAAATACATATATATTTGTGATATTAATCAAATATCTCAATTTGACAATTAATTAATGTGTATTTGAATTAATCAAGTATTAAATGCAAAAAACAAAAATTAAGGAAATGACTATCAGGTCCCTACACATGTATATTGCGTTTAACCTTTAAACGACTTTATAAATAATCAATATTATTTATTAATGTTGTCCTAGTGCTCTAAAAGTATATTTCATTATTGAGACTCTCTAGATTCATGCATATCCGTCACGAAATCCAATTTCGTGTCCATAATTTATCCACCCGTAAATTATGACGATCACGGATAAACTCGCTGAATCATACAGGTCGAGGTCATGGAAAATGTATAATTCCTCATTCACATGCATCCGGATAAATCCCAGAGATATAGATGTAAACGTAAAATCTCTATAGGGATTATCCAGTCGACTATTCTATTAGCAATCTCAAAAATAACATTTATAACTAACTTCTAAATTGTACCACAGGCCCATGGTTTTATCTGATTGCTAATCATATGGACTACCTATGCTCTGATGCACAGAACTGACAGATCCTATCTTGATACACACAGGACACCATGAGGATCTATCTACACACAACGAACAGGCAGAGGTCTGATATTTGTATATCGGTGACGTGACTGCCATCTAAATGTAGAAGATGTCTCATGTGCCCACGTGGCATCTCAAGTCTAAGAATCACATGTGTTACTCAACCCGATAAGATTCTTATTGATGTTGGTGTACCATCCATTAAGAATCTTCGGTGAGTTGTTCAGTATTTATCCGCTATAAACACCTACACGTCTATACTAGTCTCCAAGACTTATGGTTTATTGAGAAACCGTTGGAATCATATATTCCAGTATACGACATGTACCGGTCTCTACAGGTTTTCTATACTGACCAAGTAGTGTAAACCTTGACCAGGAACTGTCTGAGAATGACAACGTCATGATACAACTCAATGTCAGTTACGACGCTTTTGCAACTGCATCATGACTAGTTATTCTAAAGTCATTACGTCTTTACCATATTAAAATATATATTATATTATAGAAACTGCATATATTATTCATAATAATAATGTTTTACAATAGTATTCATAAAGAAATACAATCGGGAATTGGCTCTCTGAGCACCAACCCCAATACTAATACCAATCCACTATTTGCATCTAAGGCTAATGAGATGTCAATAATTGGAAAAATATAAAGTGTACCTGATGGTCCTGCTTTAAGCTCTGGACAGTCCTTCTTCCAGTGTCCATACTTCTTGCATTGTAGACATCGAGCTACTGTCGATTTTGTGTCTTTGCGCCTCTTGGAGTTTTTCTTTGATATCTTATTCTTCCCCATCTTGATTTTCTTTGACTTCCTAGAAGTCTTTGAAGAGTCAGCTCCACCATATAGATATAATTTCCATCTTGCTCCTTCTTGGGTAGCATATTATGAATTTCTTCTTGTGTGGCTTGCATCGAATGCATATGGAAATTCAATACAAAGCCAGCATAAGAACCAACAAAGAAGACATAATCAAATTATGGCCCAGCCATTTATCAAACAAAATGCCTTGTCGTTCCAAATATCGATTTTGGTCTATCATATTCAAAACATAGGTGCTCACAGCTCCTCCCTCCTTGAGTTCAGCACAAAATAATTCCTTAGACCTTCGATAAAGTTTCATCTCTTGATTTGCCTTGAACAACTCCTTGAGTGTTCGTATGATGCTCCAGTCATCTGGTACTTCAATATACTGTCTTAGCAAATCTGAAACCATCGATCCCAAGATGTAGGATTTCACCTTCAGGTTATCATCCTTCCATCTATCAAAAGTTTCTCGCTCTTCTAGGGTGGAGTCAATATCGATATCAACACGCAGTGGATTGATCGTGACATAAGTTAACTTTTCATACTCCAAGATAAAGCGCATGTTCATTTGCCATTCAAAATAATACTCGGTTTCTTTTAGCTTACAGGAATCCAAATGTTTCATTAATGGATTAGTGACAACCATCTACAAGACAACATTTTTTAGTAAAAGTGATAACACTGATAGATTATACAATTTTAAATCTATTAGTACCCTCCCACTACTTTATGTAATTATGTAAACTCCCTTAATGGAAAAATATAGATTTGACTATCAAAATTTCATAGCAGAAAATGGATCGCATGACATTTATTCCAGCCTCACATTAATGATGATATTGGCCTTTATAAACTCATTTGGTAGACCTTCAAGATCAATCACTTAATGTGACTCCTGGTTTGGTCCTGAACCGTTTCTTATCCTCACACTAATGACGATATTGGATTAAGACGTGTTCTAGGTGTATACTTGTCAATGTGCACTAATGAGCTTCATATGTACACCGTCACACTAATAACGATATTGGGTGACTATGTTAACTCATCACGCTACATCTAACATTTTATCGGAGCGACCTAAGTTTCGAGCACTTATACATTCACACTAATGACGATATTGGATATAAGTAGTAAGAACCCATTCATCTCCGTATTGACAAGACGGACCATCCAATAATGCTCCAATATTATTAATATTATTACTTAAAAGTAATCACATAATCATGGGAGATTTACAACAATCAAGTCATTAACTTAATTATGTCAAAGTTTTAATTTAAAACATGCAATACATATCTAATATGTCTTACGCATAACTAAATTAAAATTAATATGGCATAGATTCAAAATATGTGACGATGTCTTCAAAACCACCTCGGGCTCTTACATTCATCAGTCCGCAAACGTCCGAATGTATTAGCTCAAGTGGTTGACTAGCTCTTATACCTTTTCCAGTAAAAGGTCTCTTGGTCATTTTTCCTTCTAAACAGGATTCACATACTGGTAGAATCCTGAGCTTTAACTGATTTAAAGCTCCGTTCTTTATCAATCTATTTATCCGGTCAATGTTGATGTGACCAAGTCTAAGATGCCATAGATATGTGTCATTGTGAGAAATCTTTAGCCGTTTAGTTTTAGGTTTCTCAACCTTAAACATTTGAGCATTGAGCAGTGACCTATGTGTTAACGGTCTTAACACATACAAGTTATTTTCTGAGTTTCCTGTGCATATAGTCAATCCATTTCTACCAATAATAACCAAATTACTATTAAAAGAAACTGAATAACCATCATCCAAAAGTTTAGAAACATAAATCAAATCTTGCGAAAACCAGGAATTAATAACACATTGTTCAAATTTAAATAACTATTATTAATAAAATTTAAACTGGAAACTCCCACTTCTCTTGCTGAAACGACATCCCCTGTCCCGACCCTCATGGTGTAGTCACCTTCAGCAAGGTCCCTGCATGAATCAAGTAGCTGCAAAGAAGAACAAACATGGTTAGTGGCTCCAGAATCAAAAATTCAAGCGGATTTATCATCCTCCACTAATAGAGATTCAATAACGAGTAAATCATATTTACCTGTTTCCTTTTTCTCCTTCAGCTCAGCAAGGTATTTAGAACAGTTCCTTTTCCAATGCCCATTCTTATCGCAGTGGAAACATTTTTTTAGGCTTGGTATCCTTGGAGCCTTTCTTGTTCTTCTTCTTCATGGGCTTTCCCTTAGCCTTCCCAGCACTTTTCTTATTCTTCTTTGCAGATTTAGAAGACTCGGAAACTCTTACCTCTCCACTCGACTTACGAGGATCCACAAATATGAACTCGTAATGGGTGAGCTCATTAAGCAGTTGGGTCAAAGTAAAAGACAAATTGTTCATAACAAAGTTGCTTTTAAACTGTAGGAAACTCTTCGGAAGAGTTTCCATAATCATGGTCACCTGGCTACGCTCATCAATACGAGCTCCATGGGTTTAAGCAGTGTTGAGATAAGTCATCATCCTTAAGAGGTGATCTCGAACTGATGTTCCATCCTTCATCCTAGCAGTTATCGCTGAGACCATGGCCTCATGACGTTGACGCTCCGAAGGCTGCTTAAACATGCCCTGCAATGACTCCATCATCTGAGATACTAGAGCCATAGGTTCATACTTTGCAGCAAGATCCTCAGACATCCCTGCTAGCAAGTAGCAGCGGGCTTTCTCATTTGCTGTGACCCATTTCTGGTAGGTATCGTGCTCAGCTTGGCCAGCATTTCTGGCCGGCTCGGGAGGACGTTCCTCCGTTAGGACAAACTTTAGGTCTTCACAGACCAGGATAATGTTCATGTTATTTTTCCACTTAACATAGTTTTCTCCCGTTAATTTATCATTTGAGAGTATGGAAATAATTGGAGAAATCATGGTTGAAAAATAAAATAAACATACATTTAACATTCATTCATCGCATATTAAAATCATCAAAGAATTTTAGTATAAAATTAAACATGATGCCTGAACAATGAATAATGAATTAGAAACCTAAGAGAATTACTATGCCACGAAAACCTATCATCCCACAAGTAAGTGCCCCTGTATAGGTCAAATACTCTCATGATAGATCTAGATAATCTCAGTCAATTTAATATATGCGGGAATAACTCTTATTCATATATTAAACAACTACCTTTTTATATGATCAAGAAATTTTATTAACAATTAATTATTCCTTTGTGAGTGTAACCGCCGTTTCGGGATTCTTGTACTTAACGAGTGAAGTGCCGGCGTAGGGTAGGTCAGTGTTAGACAATTATGACCCATAGCGTCACTGTTTGTAAAAGACATTGTGTTTTTGTACAAAATTGACTATGTAATATTGAAATTGCCTTTTATCATTTTGTAATTTATTTGTTATTACATATAAATGGTAAAAGTCCATATGATTAGTTCCGGATTGAGATGATATGAGACAGTATCAATCCATAAAGGTTTAATCATTAAATATCCCTAGTCGTAGTATTATCGAGACTGGACATCGATAATGCGGAATAGACTAGTATCGCACTTGTGCGCGTTGTGAGGGCATAACGGCACAGTTCTCATATGTTTAAGTATAGGATACTTATGCAAGTGCGATAGGAGGTTGTGTTTTGCCGATGGTACGGAAAACAGCTTCGCTCTGGATAGACCCCGCGAATCCCATTGGTAGTATGTATATGTGTCTATGGGAGTCCGCGTCAGGGTAGATGTATTTGGTCTTACCTGAGACTTACATCGCTAATACTTGCGACAATCGGTAAACTTTGGTTTTGGTCGTCCAGGGCTTTAACAGGTTCTGTGTACGCCTCTATTGGGTTTATCGAGAATCGTAGTGTATTGGATGTGATGTCAAGACGGGAGTATCACTCCAGACATATGGAGATGATGATCACGCAGGGATTCATAACTCGTTCTCTATTGTGTTACAACCATCGGGATAATGTGACAAGGTCATGATTATCCGATTCAAAGAGACTAGTTGTTTGATATCCGATATGTGCTTCGTACGGGGCAGACACTATTCCAGCCCCAGGCCTAGCACGTGACATCTGATAATGGATCGCAATACGAGATACTAGGTATTCTACGTCTGACATAGATTATATATTCCAGTAAGATTATTTCTGGAGAATTGGGTAGGCACGGTGCTTTGCTAGAAGCCAACCATGTCTTTTAAATCGGTAAGCACGTAGTACGAGGTACTCGCTTTATCGGATAGTCCGATAACCGGATTTACTGCCAACATATCCAGAGATCTCTTGGGTCGCTTCCCAAGGATTCACCGATGACAGTTGACTTAAATTGGAATTAATTGGGATTATTAAGAGAGAGAAAATTAATCTGGGATTAATATGGGCTTTATTTAATCTGGGATTAAAAGTGTGCAGTGGGAGAAAAACGCGATTAATTGGAATTAATCGGTAAAATAAATTTAATAGTTAAATTTGATTTTTCTATTTAATTTATTCAAATGGGCTAAAATTAATATATCGGATATATTAAAATGGATTGGATTTCATTACGAGATTAAAGTCGGACTTTAACGCGAAAGTACGAACTAATTTAGAATTAGTTCATGAACGACGTTCATAAATATTTACGAGGCATTGTATTTAATTAATTAGATTTAATTATTTAACGACGAAGGATCGTTTAATTGGATTAAACGGAACCGAGCCGCGGCAAATGCCCGTAGAGATTTTGAATTTCGGATTCAAATATTTGGAGCCAAAAGTGTGGTAGGTTTTCCCACCACACAACCACCTTGTTTTGTCTTAATGAATACCATTTACCCATCTCTACCTTGTTTTGGGTAAAAGGTGAAATGGTTTCACTTTTTGGTAAATAACAAAAGGCATTTCAATTGTTGGAACACTTGACACAAAATAAAAACCACAAAACCCTAAAAGAACAAGGCTTGGCCGAAAATTCTTCCTCTCCTCCTCTCTTTGATTTGTTTTTCAAATCAACAAAAGCTAGCACTTTGGAAGTGAACAAAGGTGATAGGGAAACTACTCAAAAGCTTGGAATCATCCTAAAGCTTGGAATCATCCTAAAGATTGGATCTTGGATCTCAAAATTTTAAAAGCTCTAAAACTCATTGTAAGTATATTCCGCACCTTATAATGATCAACTATTTTATTATGCATGCTTATTAGATCCTTATATTGTTCTTGGAACACTAACAATGGTATCATGAGCCTAATTTAAGCATGATAATTTCTAGGGTTCTTGAACCTAAAAATTTGGGGCTTTTTGATTTTGAGCATGATTTTTTGAAATTGATGCTTTGAGTATGTTTATAACATGATAACTTAGAGTTATGCATGATTAGATTTCAAATAAATCAAAAGCAACAAAAATAAAAAATTGCTTAGCATGGCCGAAACTTACTGCCTAGTGCACTGCAGTTTTTTGTTTTTTGAAACATGAAATAATGTGTTTGGATGCATGTTTAAATGATGATAGTTGGTTTAATATGATTAGAATCAATGTCTATAATGTTCATGTTAAAATCTAAGTGCATGTTGAGCATGAAATGATGATATTAGGCTTCAATATGTCTCAAGCATGCAATGAAGTGTTTTGGCATGATTTTATGTCAAAGCATGAATTATTAGTCTAAGCATGATTAATTAAGTTAATTAATATTTTGGAAATATTGAGTTTAATTAATTAATTATGGCTAATACACTTTAATTAAAATAATTGTGATATTTGGAATATTATAATTATGTAAATATGCCTTTAAAATTGAATTGGGCTAAAAGTGTGTATTTGGGCCTAATGGGCTTGGTTTGACCAAGTTTGGTTTTGGACTTTTGGATTGGATCCAATTGGGCCCAAAACCAATTCCATGAAGTCCAAATACATCACTTGGCCCTTTAAAGAATTTGATTGGGCCTAATGGGCCTAAATTGATTTGATGGCAATAGGGTGATTCCTATTGGGCCTTGGCATTTTGGGTTTGATCCATTATGGCCAAAGCCCATGCCTTAAGAATCAATTAAAAGCCCATTGGACTTTAATTAAAAATGACATTGGATGTTATTGGGCCTTTGAGACCCATCAAGATTGGATTGGGAATCCAAGTCTTTAAGGCAACTATGTAAGTGTAAATATTTAATTTGGAATTAAATAAGAATTAGTATTGAATACAAATAAATTGGATTTAAGTTGTAGTTCGATATAATTCAAGAATACGTACTCAAAAGTATTTATTCTCAAACGAGTTGGACTCGCGCAAATCAAATCATTGTTTGAACATTGGATGGTCATTAATCAAAGATTAATTAATTGGATTAGATTGATTGTAATAAACATGTTTTGATTGAATACATATATGTGATGTATGAATAACGTATATCGGATGGATATTAGAAGGGCAAGGGCAATTTTGGAAATTGTAATAAGTTTAGAATTTATTAAATTGGACCTGCGTGTCCAGCCTTTAATCTCATTACTCCTTGTAATTCTCTTCTCACCTATTCCCCTCTATGTATATGAGGTTTCTTTATTGTATTTTGTAAAAGGGTAGGAGTTAGAATAGTTCTAGTCGGGGAGAGGAAAGGGAGCGATTTGTTCTAGGAACAATCTGTTTAAATATCCATCCGCATATCGTTATTAATTTACTTTTGCGCCTTATGATGTTTTAGAAGCATGCTTAAGGGTGTATGATGAGACCTAATCAAAGATAATAAATTGGATGCCAATTTACGCGGAAAAACCCTCAAAAACATATTAAGCGTTTTTCCTTCCGTTGAGTGATTCTTACTCAAGATCCAAAGTTGGCATTGGCTTGTTGGCCAAAGTCAAGGCCTTTGTCAATTGCGGATGTGTTTGAATCATGAAGGTTTTGTTACATATCGGTGTCTTGTCCAAGTTGTGATTTGTTGGCCAAAGTCAAGATCACTTCTTGTCCATCGACATTGATTACGAAACTTTCCATGTCAATGGGTCCCGCTTAACTGGAATCATTAAGCTTGTTGTGCCAAAGCCAAGGCTTAGTTGATTCAGAGGAAAAAGGTTAGGAAAATATGTTTGACATATTGGCATATATAAAGTATATGTGTTTCGGACTTGGATGTCCACCTACCGGATCTAGGAATTGGATGAGATCCAATTGATCTTCGAGATCTACCTAGTTAAGTTTCATACAGCTTGTTGGCCAAAGTCAAGGTTGTATGTTATTTAACGGGATCCTAGCCCACTAGGAAACTAGGTTTCCCGAGTACTCGACAGAGGGTTAGAGGCTCGCCGAAAAATAGTGGGAGGCTAGTATTGAATTTGCAATTTCATTCAGATACTTAGCTTTACGCGCTTTCAAATAATTTCGTCAATATTACTTTATTAGTTGGACTAATATATTGTTATTTTTCTATGTAACAGTTAGACTGTACCCATTATCGTTGACTAGATAGTTAGACTATCGTAGATCAAGATGACTGGCAAAGGAAATGTCCGCGATATTATCATGGGAGATAATGTCTTCAAGGGCACAAATTTTGCAGATTGGGAAATGAACCTTAGGATTGTCCTAGGTTCAGAGAGGCTGTTGTATACTATACAAAGACCTCTTGGGCCCAAACCCGGACCGACTGAGACACTTGAGCTGGAGCTTTGGAAGACTCACAGCGATGATTGTGACACAACTCAGTCCATTATGCTTGCTTCGATGACTCAGCACTTTCGCAGACAAAATAGGGACTTGGATCCTTATAATATGTTGGCAAGGTTGCAAGATCTGCATCGCTCTAACAAGAGGATGCAGAGGTACGAGTTAGTCAAGAAGCTCTTTCGCTCACGCATGACAGATGGCATGTCCGTTGAGTCCCACGTGGCTCAGATGGTCGCTGACATCGATGAGCTGGCCAACATGGGGATAGTCTTTGAGGCAGAGATTACTGTGGACATGGTCCTGCAATCTCTCCCCGATTCCTGGAGACAGTTCATCATAAATTATAATTTGATGAACACCAGTGATACTCTTGGAGATTTACTGTCAACTCTCAAGGAGGCTGAAAAGGAGTTTCAAAAAGGCAACAAGCGCGAGGCGCACTTTGCCTCGACATCTCACGGACCTAGGGCTGGGCCCAAGGCAACTGGAGGTGTGCGAAAGAAGAAGCATATTCAAAAGGGCAAGGCCAAAAAGTCAAAGGCTTCTGGGAAGCCAAAGGACAAATCTCAAGATGTTTGCCTACAGTGCGGCAAGCGGGGTCACTGGAAGCGTGACTGCCGTGAGTACAAGGCGCTTCAGAAGGAGATAAAGGCGGGCAAGGCACCGGCCTCAGGTATGTTTGTTATTGAGATAAACATGGCTACTTCTAGCTTTAAAAATTGGATTTTTGATTCTGGTTGTGGTACTCATATATGTACTGATGCGCAGGATCTGCAGATTAGCAGGAGACTGGCTTCAGGAGAGATTGATCTGCGTGTTGGAAACGGGACACCTGTTGCTGTTTTGGCCGTGGGCACTTTTGTTTTAGAACTGCCTTCGGGACATGTACTTAAACTATCAGACTGTTATTATGTACCTAGTTTGACTAGGAATATTATCTCTGTATCTTGTTTGACCCAATGCGGGTACACTTTTGTATTCCGAAACACTGGGTGTTTTGTTTATAAAGATGATTTTGAGATATGTTCAGCTGATGCTAATAATGGTCTTTATATTTTGAATATAAATCAATCTCAAACATATAATGTAACAAACAAAAGGCTCAAACTAAGTAACAAAGATGAGACTTACATGTGGCATTGTCGTCTGGGACACATTAACAAGACTCGCATATCCACACTTTCGAAGAGTGGGTACTTGGACGGATTTGATCCAAATTCATATGACGTCTGCGAATCTGAATCTTACTTATTAGGCAAAATGCCTAAATCACCTTTTAGCGGTAAAGGTGTACGCGCCACCGAACTGTTAGCCCTCGTTCATAGTGACGTTTGTGGGCCCATGTCTAGCCAGGCTAGAGGTGGATTCGAATACTTCGTAACCTTTACGGATGAAGCATCGCGTTATGGTTATGTGTATCTTATGAGACACAAGTCGGAAACTTTTGAGAAATTCAAAGAGTTTCGACACGAAGTTGAAAAACAGACCGGTAATAATATAAAGACATTACGGTCGGACCGTGGTGACGAATACTTGAGCAATGAGTTTCTAGATTACTTGAAAGAATATGGTATTCTTTCACAATGGACTCCTCCTGGAACACCGCAATTAAACGGTGTATCCGAACGGAGAAACCGAACTCTGTTGGACATGGTAAGGTCTATGATGAGTCGCACTGAGCTACCTATTCCTTCTGGGGATATGCATTAAACAGTGCAGTTCTTATTTTGAATAAGGTTCCGTCAAAGTCTGTACAACAGACACCATATGAGATATGGACAGGAAAGAAACCGGGTTTCTCATTCCTAAAGATTTGGGGATGCTGGGCATACGTCAAACGTTTGGAAGGTACCAAACTTGAGCCCAAATCGGATAAATGCCTATTCGTAGGATATCCTAGGGAAACCAAAGGATATTACTTCTATCACCCACGAGAGAACAAAGTATTTGTTGCTCTACATGCGGTTTTCCTTGAGAAGGAATTCCTAAATACAGTGGTAAGTGGGAGGAAAGTAGAACTCGATGAAAATCGGAGTGATACTGTTCCTGGCATAGAATCCTCAACGGAACAAGAACAGTCCATCCGGGATGAGACTGTACCACAATCTTCTATTACACAAGGACCGCGTAGGTCGGAGAGAGTCAGGAACCAACCTGAGAGGTATGGGTTTCTGATCTCACCTCATGTAGATATTAATCTCATTGAGGAAGACGAACCGGCTACGTATGAGGAAGCGATACAAGATATCGATTCCGCTTTATGGCAAGAGGCCATGAAGTCCGAAATGGATTCCATGTACACCAACCAAGTTTGGACACTGGTTGATGCACCAGAAGGCGTAAAGCCTATTGGATGCAAATGGATCTTCAAGAAGAAGACCGACATGGAAGGCAACGTACAAACGTACAAAGCTAGGCTTGTAGCGAAGGGGTATCGTCAACGACATGGTGTCGATTACGACGAAACTTTCTCACCCGTTGCCATGATTAAATCCATTCGGATAATGCTTGCTATTGCTGCATATTTCGATTACGAGATATGGCAGATGGACGTTAAAACCGCTTTCCTTAACGGAAACCTTTTGGAGGATGTTTATATGCAACAGCCTGACGGTTTTATCGTGCCTAGACTTGCAAACAAGGTTTGTAAGTTAAATCGGTCCATTTATGGACTGAAGCAAGCATCGCGGTCATGGAACCAACGTTTTGATGAGATCATAAAAGAATATGATTTCATTCAAAACGAGGATGATCCTTGTGTATATAAGAAGGTTAGTGGGAGCGCACTGACATTCATTGTCCTTTATGTTGACGATGTATTGCTTATGGGCAATGACATTCCCATGTTAACATCGGTGAAAGCTTGGCTTTCATTAAAATTCTCCATGAAAGATCTGGGAGAAGCAGCCTTTATTCTAGGAATAAAGATCTACAGGGAGAGATCTAGAAAGCTGCTTGGACTCTCTCAGAGTACGTACATTGACAAAGTGTTGAAAAGATTCAACATGGATCAGTCCAAGAGGGGACTGTTGCCAGTGTCACATGGCATCTCTCTATCTAAGGACATGTGTCCTAAAACTCAAGATGAGAGAAACAGCATGAGTCGGATACCGTTCGCCTCGGCAGTCGGATCGATCATGTATGCCATGATATGTACACGACCTGATGTCTCGTTTGATTTGAGCATGTGTAGTCGCTATCAGGCCGATCCAGGTGATGGTCACTGGATGGCAGTTAAGAACATCCTTAAGTATCTTAGACGAACTAAGGATGCTTTCTTGATTTATGGAGATGGAGAACTTGAGGTAACTGGGTATACCGATGCAAGTTTCCAAACCGATAAAGACGACTCTAAGTCGCAATCCGGGTACATATTTTGTTTGAACAACAGAGCAGTAAGCTAGAAATCTTCCAAGCAAGAGACTGTTGCCGATTCAACAACAGAAGCGGAGTATATTGCTGCAGCAAAAGAGGCAGTTTGGATCCGTAAATTCCTAATTGGATTAGGAGTAGTTCCGTTAGCAGCTGAGCCCGTTCCATTATTGTGTGACAATAACGGGGCTATAGCGCAGGCTAAGGAACCACGGTCTCATCAACGATCCAAGCATGTTCTTCGACGTTTCCATCTGATTCGTGAGATCATACATCGTGGCGATGTGAAGATCGAGAAGGTCGCATCAGATGACAACATTGCAGACCCGCTGACGAAAGCTATTTCACAGCAAAAGTTTGAGAAAAACATACATAGTTCAGGTGTTAGATGCTTGAGTGACTGGCTATAGGCCAAGTGGGAGATTGTTAGACAATTATGACCCATAGCGTCACTGTTTGTAAAAGACATTGTGTTTTGTACAAAATTGACTATGTAATATTGAAATTGCCTTTTATCATTTCGTAATTTATTTACTATTACATATAAATGGTAAAAGTCCATATGATTAGTTCCGGATTGAGATGATATGAGACAGTATCAATCCATAAAGGTTTAATCATTAAATATCCCTAGTCGTAGTATTATCGAGACTGGACATCGATAATGCGGAATAGACTAGTATTGCACTTGTGCGCGTTGTGAGAGCATAACGGCACAGTTCTCATATGTTTAAGTATAGGATACTTATGCAAGTGCGATAGGAGGTTGTGTTTTACCGATGGTACGGAAAACAGCTTCGCTCTGGATAGACCCCGCGGAATCCCATTGGTAGTATGTATATGTGTCTATGGGAGTCCGCGTCAGGGTAGATGTATTTGGTCTTAACCTGAGACTTACATCGCTAATACTTGCGACAATCGGTAAACTTTAGTTTTGGTCGTCCAGGGCTTTAACAGGTTCTGTGTACGCCTCTATTGGGTTTATCGAGAATCGTAGTGTATTGGATGTGATGTCAAGACGGAAGTATCACTCCAGACATATGGAGATGATGATCACGCAGGGATTCATAACTCGTTCTCTATTGTGTTGCAACCATCGGGATAATGTGACAAGGTCATGATTATCCGATTCAAAGAGACTAGTTGTTTGATATCCGATATGTGCTTCGTACGGGGCAGACACTATTCCAGCCCCAGGCCTAGCACGTGACATCTGATACTGGATCGAAATACGAGATACTAGGTATTCTACGTCTGACATAGATTATATATTCCAGTAAGAATATTTCTGGAGAATTGGGTAGGCACGGTGCTTTGCTAGAAGCCAACCATGTCTTGTAAATCGGTAAGCACGTAGTATGAGGTACTCGCTTTATCGGATAGTCCGATAACCGATTTACCGGATTTACTACAACATATCCAGAGATCTCTTGGGTCGCTTCCCAAGGATTCACCGATGACAGTTGACTTAAATTAGAATTAATCTGGGATTAATTAAGAGAGAGAGAAAATTAATCTGGGATTAATATGGGCTTTATTTAATCTGGGATTAAAAGTGTTCAGTGGCGAAAGAACGCGATTAATTTGGAATTAATCGGTAAAATAAATTTAATAGTTAAATTTGATTTTTCTATTTAATTTATTCAAATGGGCTAAAATTAATATATCGGATATATTAAAATGGATTGGATTTCATTACGAGATTAAAGTCGGACTTTAATGCGAACGAACGAATTAATTTAGAATTAGTTCGTGAACGACGTTCGTAATATATTTGCGAGGCGGTATCGTTATTTAATTAAATTGGATTTAATATTTAGCGACGAAGGATCGTTTAATCGGATTAAACGGAACCGAGCCGCGTCAAATGCCCGTAGAGATATTTGAATTTCGGATTCAAATATTTGGAGCCAAAAGTGTGGTAGGTGTTCCCACCACACAATCACCTTGTTTTGCTTTAATGAAAACCATTTACCAATCTCTACCTTGTTTTGGGTAAAAGGTGAAATGGTTTCACCTATTGGTAAATAACAAAAAGGCATGTCAAGCTTTGTGAACACTTGACACAAATCAAAAACACAAAACCCTAAAGAACTAAGGCTTGGCCGAAAATGCTCTTCTCCTCCTCTATTTGATTTGTTTTCAAATCAACAAAAGCTAGCACTTTGGAAGTGAACAAAGGTGATAGGGAAACTTCTCAATAGCTTGGAATCATCCTAAAGCTTGGAATCATCTTCAAGATTGGATCTTGGAGATCTTGGATCTCAAATTTTTTAAAAGCTCTAAAACTCATTGTAAGTATATTCCGCACCTTATAATGATCAAATCTTTTATTATGCATGCTTATTAGATCCTTATATTGTCTTTGGAACACTAAACTAAGAATTCGGCCATGGCATAATTCTTTCATTAATTTGTAACAAAATATTTACTTTCCATAAGCCAATATATGTTACAAATTAAATATATGATTAATATTTGAAAGTCATTACTTCCAAAATTAATCAGGGTTTCCAAAACCCATAATATAGAAATTACAATCTCAGCCTTATTAAATTATATCATATATATAATTAAATATTAATATATTTAATAATTATCATATAATTATTAATACCATAGATTAAATTTAATATATAGTTTCAAGTGTGACAAATAAATTACTTATCATATTAATAATATTATACATATGTGAGCATATATTGGACTATCCAATTACATTAAATCCGCTATAGTAAATCGAGCTAGCACGGGAACCAAATGGACCTACGGTCCGAGCTCCAATAATCTCGAAAATTAATTAAGCTCTTAATTAAATATTCCGAATTATTAACTGCGGGTATTCTACTAAAAACCTGAAGTTGCACTCTCGTTGCCATAGATGAAATATTAAGCCGAACCAAGTCGGTGTCCACTGATATAGTAATTACATAAAAATTGACCATTCACGAGTATCTCGTAATTAGAGCCGGGTCATAATATCCGTTGTACCCCTCTATTATTTTTACCTTAAGTTCAATTGATTTTCTAATGAACGATTATTCATAACTATTATGAATATTAATCTTTTTATTCGTAATAGAAAGACTTGAGCGCTCAAATCGTTCAA
The DNA here is from genome assembly GCA_019454045.1 of Zanthoxylum bungeanum. Classification (NCBI taxonomy): domain Eukaryota; kingdom Viridiplantae; phylum Streptophyta; class Magnoliopsida; order Sapindales; family Rutaceae; genus Zanthoxylum; species Zanthoxylum bungeanum. The sequence continues at coordinate 88,151 of SKCR01041471.1, forward strand.
GTACTGAATCAACCCTTAAGAAAGATACTCATCTACTTCTTGCAAGAAGGAGTGAACTCCATGTCTATGTAAAACGTTCCCAGCTATAAAGCAAACTGTGCCCCCAAAGTATGTAGCTATTGGTCGGGACTGCTACACCAACCTCACCTTTGTAAATCAAAGGACACTGCCTGCCATGCAGGAGTTTGTAATACACTCAGGATTAAGATCAGTCTATATATGACCATCAAGTAGATTGAAATGACTTTATTTACTTAACGGATGTTATAAGAATGTCATTATATTTGGGTCCAGTCCTATATGATCGCATCATACAAGTTGCCTCTATTCTCATGTCTCTACATGGACGATCCGGATCAAGATCGCCATACAAATATAGAATGGACCACCGCTATAGACAAACCGCAAACAAAGTACCCCGCTTTGTTTGCTCTCTATGGACTATTTAAGATTACTAACTTCAGACTTAAATCATCTTGTATATGACACTTATACACGAAGTCTGAAGGTACATAAATAATCTAGGGTATTTAAGAAGATATATAATATGCGAAAATTAAACAAACAATTTGATAAATGAATAATGTATCGTTTTATTTCAAAACACATGAAACCGTTTACATCACATGTAGCTCTAGGGAATACATCCTAACACTGGAATCCAGAGAGCTGATGCAATTAGGGTCTATTGCCCTAATCGCTTCTGGTCTTCCATGAACACTTTAAAAACAACCAAAATTAATTTTTAATTTCAAAATCAATATTAACACATGTTATAGAATAAAAATAAAGTTTTTCAAAATATCAAATATTTTTCCAGAACATAAATTTATTCTAAATATGCATTTACGTAAATTTTGAATTCGATACACAAACCATTTTAGTCCACCTAAAGGTTGTCAAGTGAATCTAGAATGGTAGCCATAGCTCTGAGCTTTAATTTAGAGTTTTAAACTCTAATTAATTATTACATGTCCAATATAAATATTTTTGACCTAATTACAAGCATGTTGTGTTTATACTTCTAAAGTATCCTAACACAATTGATTAGCCTTATTCAACATTAAACTATGAGATCATGTATTTAATACACAAATAAACATAGCTTAGGAGAATATCAAACTTTACCTAATAAACTTGATGCAATATCCAATCTACTTCTCATTTGTTGAAATCATCGGAGAACCTCCAACGTGTCCAAGCTTAACTTCAAGATCCAATCTTGTTTCCAATGCTTGTAAGCTTCACTTCAAGATCCAATCTTGATTTCTCCTATAGATGAAATGTTCTAGAGACCTCACAAGCTTCTCTAAACACTTCTCTAACTTAGGCTAATCTCTCAAGAATTTGCTTATGCTTGTATTTGAACTTGTAATTAAAATTCATAAAGCTTGCTATTTATAACAAAACTTAGGTAATTTTTAATTAATAAAAGTTGCAATCAATTTTTAAATGGGCTTAATCCAATTTTTCTAAATATGTATTATTAGGTGTGACTAATCTCCATTGTCTCCCACTTTAATTTAATCCAATTAAATCAAGCCAATGATTAGGAAATGGATTAGTTAAATATTTGCCACATTGCTTTAATCCAATTAAATCAAGCCAAAACCACCTATTATTACATACTTACAATTACCATAATATCCTTAAATGGTATAGATAATTATGATTTTACAATTAAACACTTTTGTAATTATTGAATTAATCCAATTAATCCAATTAGGTCAAAGTAAATAATCAAAGTTATCCAATAACACTTGATTATTTTAGTTGATAATTATAATCTGGAATATTATCTTTTTATCAAAAATAATCGGCTACCCAAGTGCTCAATGAGTACACTTCATATTGGGACTCTCTAAATTCAGACACATTCGTCATATAAGCCTAGCTAATATGTAAGCAATTCGGTCACCTCCGAATTCATGAAGAACACAAACGACCTTTCTGAACTATACAAGTCGAGGGCATCACATATGTTTAACAATCTCTCCGTCGTAGGCTATCCGAGTTATGCTTAGTAAATATAGAATATACTGTCAAGTTTCCGAGACGCACATCTTATGTCGACATGTCCACGATTCTTCATAGCTGATGTGATCCACCCTAGGTGATCGACTTTGGCCAAATATTTAAGAATCGTGACTTTACTAACATGGATACCTAAACCCTTTATGGTACACATATGGGTCGATAGATCCTATCTTGCTTCGCACTTGATTACTGAGTGCATCGGTCCACACCTAACGAACATCTAGAGGCCATACCATGAAAGGTTTTTAACAAACATAGCATCTAAGTGTGGAGGATCTCACACAAAAAAATGTTATCCTATAGTCAATGCTACTATACTCGAGGAGATTCCTATTGACGGTGGTGTGTACTTCCAACTATTAGGAATCACCTATGAGTCATTCAGTATTCGCTCCAACGAATACCCACATATCTATACGAGTTTCCAAAACTACTGGTAGATCGCGTTAAACCACTGGAACTTCAATTCCAATATACGGCATGTGATAGTCTTCTAGGTTATAGGGATTCGATCGTATTCCAAAACCAACAATTAGGAATATTTACTTTAAGAATAGTTACACGTAGTGTCAAAACTATTCTAAGGTCGATGTCATTGTTAGCATATCTATACATCAATTTAATACGTGTAATGACAATATCATTATAAGATACGAAATGAAAAATATAGTTATTTTATTAATAAATAATAAATAATAAAATGTACAAATCGGATTGGCACTCCAAGAACCAACTCCATCATATATATAGTATGTTTGCAATGAGGGTCATGTCCATTGTGTAGTGGCCTTTGGGAAAGGCACTAACATGTAGGGACATGACCTTTAGAATTGAAAACATGTCTTTAGGCTCCAAAAGGTTTAAGGAAGGGTATAACCTTTAAGAGGGTTATACCCCAAACCAAAGGGTGCCCTCAAATGTACTATTCTATGTCTATGTAAGGGGCCTTCATGTTCATTCAAATGATCCATAAATTGAAGAAGTCTTGAGTCACATCAATTTTATTTTTTTCAAGAGAGATTCCTCTGTTGTTATAGTTCAAGATTTTGTTAAGGTGTGCCCCTTGAACAAGAGGAATCCAAGTTATCCTGGAAGGACGTTAGCCATAAAATTCGTAGAGCACCGAGACGGAGCTAATAAGTTCTTAAGGACAGAGGCAACTCGACTTGGACTACATTTTTCGTCAGTTTTCTAGGTTTTTCTTATTCTTTGAGGCTTTAGGGTTTATGTCTAAGTTGGCATGTTACTGTAGATATGAATTTGTGTTCCGGTTTAATTTGTTTAATACATGTTATTTTCATTTAATGACAGTTAATTAACCACAAAATTAAGAACTTATTATTTTTATTGTTGTTAGATGAGAACTTGTATGTATTGAAAGCCATTTTCTGGAAAAATATAGTATGTGCATGAAAAATACGCAAGGGCGTTCGAAAGTCTGACGAACACGTAAGCAAAATTTTGAATTTTTATAAGAACGTTCGAATGCGTATTCAAACGCAACTCGAATGCAAGCTTTCTGCCTTAGAACGTTCAAACGCGTCTTCAAACATAACACGAATGTATTCGTTCGAATGTATTTTCGGATGCTACACGAACGTAAACTCTCTGGAATATTCTGTTCGAATGTGTTCTCAAACGCTACACGAATGTGAACTCTCCGGAATACTTCGTTCGAATGCGTTTATAAATACTACACGAACGTGAACTCACTGGTTAGTTTCGTTCGAATGAACAAATGAACGTGACACTAACGAATTGATCCTGAAATTGTTCTAAATTGAAATATACATAAATTAACTTAATTTATCATAATATTAACTTAGAAAATCATATATTTTATTACAATAATCTTGATAGTATAGATTTAAGTTAATATTAGGGTGTTCAATTATCACAAGCATATACATAGTAGTAAATTTGAAATTTAATTGTGTGTTGCATACTTGGTTGAGAATTAAAAGTGTAATCTTACACAAGTAATTAGGTCCAAGCTTGATTGATTTATACATTTATATATACACACATTGTATTTTGAAATTGGAAGTGTAATACTAAGTTTGAATTCCTAAACGTTCGGTTCCGTTTCCAGTTCCGGTTCGAAATTTTTTTAATTATATAAAAATTTGAAAATAATTAAAAAATTATATTAATTTAATAAATAAATAAAATTATTAAATTAAAGAGTTTGAACTTAAATTTTAAAAAAATTAAGTTGCCTCTGTATCCTTCAATGATGAGAGGAATCAAAACTCACGTAGTTCCATTACAATTTTAAGATATTTTCCCTTTGGAAATTTATAATTTTGTAATTATCAATCATCATTATCAGTTGATCCTTCAACTCCGGTTTCGCTTACACTTATTGTTGCAGATGCATCACAAGTCTTCAAAATCATCGGGGCATTTTCTTGTTATCTCATATCATCTCGAGACCAATCATCCACACAAGTTGTTACTTCTAGAGTGCTTGGATGTAATGAAGATCATCTAGCTTCCAATATATTGCCTCCCAAGCTGAAGGTTTGCTCAACCGCAATAGTGGAAATATGTGCTGCCAATATCTCTTTAGCAATAATTGATAAAACATGATATATATTTTGATGTCGGTTCCACCATTTAAGGATTTTAAAATTTTTACTAACTAAAATTTTAGTAGGAAACTCGAAGTTTGTAGATACATAATTAGGGGAGGGCATTATCGGATTCGGATCGGATCGGATCGAATTCGAATCCGATCTGATCCGATTAGTATTAGTTTGTTTGATCCGATAAGGTTTGATAGCCTTATCAAACTCGATCCGATCCGATTCGATAACTATCGGATCGGATCGAATTTGTTTGATCCGATTCGAATACTTAACGAATCGGATAAATCCGATTTGATAACGGATTCGAATCCGATAGAGAATCCGATTTGATAAAAAATCCAATAATGGATTCGATTTGATAACGGATCAGATTCGATAACGGATCCGATTTGATAAAATTGATTTGAATTTTAAGTTATCCGATCCGATTCGATAAAATTGTTACGAATTTATAAATTTTTCGAATCGAATCCGTTATCAAATCGTATTTGTTATCAAATCGAATCTACTATCGGATTTATTATCAAATCGGATTCTCTATCGGATTTCGAATCCGTTATCAAATCGGATTCCTTATCGGATTCAGATTTGTTATCAAATCGGATAAAATCTGATTCGATCCGATCGTTATCAAATTTATCCGATTCGATCCGAAATTCGACAAACGAACCAAACATGATTCGATTGGGTTCGATAGCCAAATCCGATCCGATTCGATCCGATACTATCGGATCGAATCGGATCGGATCTGACCCGATCCGATCCGATGCCCACCCCTATAAATAATTATCTAATTCGGGGTTATTAGTTATCGTATCCCTATCTTTTTTATTTTGTTGCAATAACCAACGATCCCTTGCGCTAAGTCTTGTTTGAATTATTGGTTCACAACTACTAGATTCATATAATGTTCCTAAGTTACATCTTACAATATAATCATTAAATAACTCAATTAAATCATTTCTAAATCTCACTATTATATTGTAATATCAAAGTCATCAATATTTATAAATAACCATAGTAAGCTTGTAAAGCACTATTCAAACCTTCTAATTTAAATTTATGATAAAAAACAGCAGCAATAAGATAAAGTAAAGTAATTTCTCTAAAATAATTCAATCATTTTACCTTCATAACAGTAGTGGCTTCTAGCAAAACAATATTACTAGGATCGTTACTTTCAAGATGTTTATCGATGGTACCAATAATATTCCAAATTTCAAGAAGAAATAAATGTGTTATATGATAATAATCTGCGCTAAAAATTAAAGTAGTATCATTAAAAACTTGTAAAATTTCTAAATTTTTTCACAAAAAAGTGTGATATTTTGAACATGTTGAGAAAAAACTACATAATGCATCTTTGTAAATTCCAACGTGTGGAACATCTCTTGAAAATTTAATTTGTTTAATACTATTTATTTTACAAAACTTGGCCAATTCTCCCATAACTTGAGAATATGACCAATTATAATTAAGTGTTATCCTAATAGGATCAATGAAATGTGATAATTTTTACAGACCATTTTAAACACATAAGTTAAGGATATGACATGTGCAACGAATATGAAAAAATGACCCCCTAAATTTGGTTGACATATTTCTTTTAAATCATTGATGAAGGCAGTATTTACAGATGCATTAGCAAATGCAATTGTTAAAATTTTATCTACTAAACCATATTCATCAAAAATTACCTTCATCATTTTATAAATATTTTGTGTAGAATGTTGGTCATCAAAAACTCTAAATGCAATAAGTTATTTTTGCATGATAAATGATGCATCAATCCAATGACAAGTCATACCCATGTATGCGTGTTTTCGCCATTGGTCACTTCAAATATCAGAACATATGGAAATACGACCTTTAATATCATTAAATATTTCATTAAAATAATTTTATCATTTTTGTATAATTTAAAAATATGACGTTTTGTTGTGTTTTAAGTCATTGTACATGTAGCAGGATTTCAAGCATTAAGCACGTAATTAGTAAAATGAAGTTTTTCACCAAAGCTTAAAGAAAGATGTGCCATACAAGTTAATTTCGCAAATTCTTCTCTATTTTTTTGCATCAGAATATTTAAATAAATATACAGTACTTGTACTTCTACTAGATGATACGTACCTGGCCATTTGAGTTTGCGTCGTATCAAGTCCAAGTTCAACCGCATGATGTATTTTCATGTAATTGATCATATTATCGTATCCACCAGAAAATTTATAGAAAAGCCCACAATGGTTGCATACTGCTCTTGAACTTTCATCGGTATCGTTTAAATAAAAATAAATTTTGAAAACATCCGAGGAACGAGAATTAACTTTTCTTCTCCGTGATTGTGCACCGACACTAGGGCCGCTCTTTTTGGTTGGCATATTTGACATTATGTTCTCATATGAGCTTGCCATTTTTTGTTTAACAAAAATAAGTAAGAAAATTGAGAATGATAATAACTAATTTGTTATTATAAATGAGAGAATTGAAAGTAAGAAAATTATAGGAATTAAGAGAGTTGATAAATTGATGTGTTAAAATAATGAAAATGACCCATATTTATAGAATTTTAGAATCTTTTTTATACCGAAAATGCCCCTAAAATAACTGTTTTATTATATTGTTATTAAAGGTATATTAGGAATTATAAAAATATTTTTTTTAATCTCTCTGCCCTTTCCCCAAAGGCTACGAGCCATTGTGGAAGGTTATTGTTTCCAACAAGAACCCTACAGTTCCAACGGTCCATTACGGTTTCGAAACCGGAACTAGAACCAGTTGGAATCAGCACCGTCCGGTTCCAACCAGTTCGGTTCGGTTCCGAACCGGAACCTTGGCCGGGTCTAGTTTAAAGGATATTCTGTCAAAAGGTGATAAGAGCCTAAGTGCTCAAGGATTTAAGTGGTTACTCCGGAGCCCCTCGTCCTTTGGGAATGTTCCTTTATTTACTTATCATAAGAAACCTTAGTCGTAAATTCATGGACTTATGTTTGTTGGTACTACTATCCAATATAACAACGAGTGAATACTTGGTATATCACTTGAACAAGATCATTTGTTGATTATTGTACAATTTGTCTATTGTAGACTTATTGATCGCTATTGATTTCCAGTTACATATGCCTAGCGGAAACATCTCAATACTGGTCGCTCATGGAGAAAAATTGAAAAATTTGGTGCAGCAAACTTTAAACAGTGGTAGAAAAAAATGTTGTTCTACCTGACAACTCTCCATTTGGCTAAATACCTCAAGGATCCTCCAGGTCCTGTGGGGGGAGAATTAGAAACAGCCAAGAAACTACGAGAAGAGATATATCGTCTGCAGACTTCTTGTGCAGGAACTACCTTTTGGTAGGACTTGACAATACCATATACAATGTGTATCAATGCATGATTTATACGAAGATTCTCTGAGAATTTCTCGAGAAGAAATACAAAACTAAGGATGCCGGGCAAAAGAAATTTATCGTGGGTAGGTTCCTGGACTACAAAATGGTAGATTCAAAAACGATAATGTCTCAGTTGGGTAAACTGTAATTGATCATTCAAGAAATATTGGATGAAGGCATGAAACTTTGTGAGCGTTTCAAGTTGCCACCATCATTGAAAAAGTTACCTCCATCATGGAAGGACTTCAGGAGCTATCTGAAACACAAAAAGAAGTATATGAGCCTTGAAGACTTTGGAGTTCGATTGATGATCGAATATGACAACATGAAGTCCGAGAATGCCAGTTATAAGACTATGTAGTGTAAGACTAACATCGTTGAGGGTGTTAAGGATAGAAAAAAGAGAAACAACAGTGAAGCTGATTCTTCCCAAGCTGACAAGAAGTTCAAGTTGAAGTGATATAATTATGGAAAAACGGTCATATGGTAAAAGACTACAGAAATAAGAAGTCTCGGGAAAAAGGCAAGAAAAAGAAAAATAAGTCCCATGTCACTAAAGATGATCAGCTGACTGATGAGGTCTCAGAGATGAACCTCTTATAAGTGGTAACTGAAGCTAACTTGGTTAGAACTTCGAGAGAAATGTGGGTAGACACTTGGGCTACTCGTCATATCTGTATAGATAGCAAGATTTTTTCTCGTATCAAAAGGTCTATGGTGGCAATCATCTGACAATAGAAAACTCGTCTACCTCTAGAGTGGTTGGACAATAGACAGTGGTTCTAAAGATGACATCTGGAAATGAGCTTATATTGAAGAAATTTTTGCATGTTCCTGATATTCGGAAGAACTTGGTCTTGGGTTCTCTCCTTAGCAAGAATGGATTTAAGCTTGTATTTATTTCTAATTAGTTTGCATTGACCAAAAATGATATGTATGTAGGAAAATGATACCTCACTAAGGGCATTTTCATGTTTAATGTAATGACTGTCAATCGACACAGTGCTAATAATAAAGCTACATCTTCTACTTATATTATTGAGTCACAAAATATATGGCATAGTAGGTTAGGACATGTTAATTATGATACAATGCGTAAATTAATTAACATGGAACTTATACCTGAATTTTCAATTAATAACCAACATAAATGTGAGGCATGTATTGAAGTAAAAATGCATAAAACATCATTTCATTCTATAAAATGATGTTATGTACCCTTGGAACTTTTACGCACTGATGTATGTGATATGATATTGTGCAAACAAGAGGCGGTAAAAAGTACTTTGTCACTTTTATCGATGATAGCGTAAAATTCTGTTATGTATATTTGTTGAGAAGAAAAGATAAAGCTATTGAGAGCTTTATACACTATAAGAACGAAGTTGAAAATCAACTTGGCAAAAAAATCAAAAGAATCAGGAGTGGTAAATGTGGTGAATATGTGTCACCATTTGGCGAATATTGTACCAATCATTGAATTATTCATGAGACTACTGCTCTTTATTCGCCTCAACAAAATGGGATTGATGAACGCAAAAACCGAACATTGAAAGAAATGATGAACATCATGTTGACAAGTTCTGGTTACCCCAGAACTTGTGGGGGAAACCTTGCTTTCTGTGAACTATGTTCTGAACAAGCTACCTCATAAAAGATTGAACAAAACACCATATGAGTTTTGGAAAGGTCACATATCTTCCTACAAATATCTGAAAGTGTGGGATTTTTTTTGTCAAAGTAATGGTTCCTAAACCTAAGAAGGTTAGAATATGATCCAAAACTATTGATTGTATATTCATTGGATATGCTCGCAACAGTAGTGCGTATCAATTTTTGATACACAAGTCTGAGATTCCTGACATTAATTCGAATATGATAATTGAATCAAGGGATGCGATATTTTTTTTTAAGAGACATTTTCTTGTAAGAAAAGACAAAGAACAAAGTCTCTCAAAAGAATTATTGATACTGTCAAAGATAGTGATCAAGTTGACTAAGAGTCAGATCAACGTGAAAATATTGAGACAATCAAACCTAGACATAGCAAAATAGTTAGAATGTCTAAGTCGTTTGGTCCCGATTTTCTGACATACTTGTTAGAAAATGAGCTTCAAAGCTATAAAGAAGCAATGTCTTCGTCGGAGGTACCTTTGTGGGAAGAGGCTATCAATAATGAGATTGATTCCATCCTACAGAACCATACTTAGGAGTTGGTAGATCTTCCTCCAGGTTGTAAGCCACTGGGCTATAAATGGATATTCAAACGGAAGATGAAACTGGATAGATAAATAGATAAGTACAAGACAAGGCTTATCATAAAATTTTATAAACAAAAAGAAGGCATTGATTACTTTGACATATATTCACCAGTGACTCGTATCACGTTAATAAAAATGCTCATAGTCAAACAACTATATTGGTCTTGAAATACATCAAATGGATGAAAACGCGATATTCTTAAATGGTGAACTAGATGAAGAGATTTACATGAAACAACTAGAAGGGTTCAATGTTCCTGGACAAAACAGAAAGTGTGCAAACTTGTAAAATTTCTTTACATATTAAAACAAGCACATAAACAATGGCATGTGAAATTTGACAAAGAGATGTTTTCAAGTGCGTTCAAAACTAATGAGTGTGATAAGTGTGTGTACACTAAATCAACTCAAAAAGGATATGTCATTGTGTGTCTATATGTAGACAATATGTCTTGGAGTTTCTAAAACATGTCGCAAGATCACATGAGCATAAAATAACAATGAATAATGAAGAAGATGGCAGAATCACACTTACAACGATCGGATGTGATGATATGCTCAACAAAAATCCCTCTTTTGCTTTAGATGTGAATTCGGCCAAGGAGTGTTTTTAATGTTGAAGATGAACAAGATCCACAAGCTCCAAGCTTTGAGAATGTGCTAGCAAGAATAGCCAAGAATGCTAGCAAGAATAGCCAAAGAAAATCAAAAGAAAAATTTCTATTTTCATTTCCTTTAGTTTCGGCCAAGAAGAAAGATAAGGGAGGAGAGAGTTTTGATTTTTGTATATGTTCTAAACTTATGACAAAAAGGCTTACAAAAGTGGTATATGTCTTTCCAAAAGGTCAACTCTCATTTTTCCCTCCAATTTGTCATTTATGGCACTCAACTACCTCCATCATGAATAGTGACTACATGTCACTATTTAAAAAGTGACTAGACAACCATCACACATCAATGACAAGTGATATGACTCGCGATGTGATTTACGATGTGACTTGCGGCCGCACGTGTTTCAAAATCAGAGTAGCCTCGCAAACACATTTCGGACTCGGTTTCGATAATTCTAAATTAACGAGTTTTCTGATGCCTCGTAAATAAATCCAATTTACTATTCACGTCGCTCGTGAATTAATTCTAAATTAATTCGAGTGCCCAAATTAAAATCTAATTTTAATTCCGCATCGAAATCCAATTTTGTTTAATATATCGAATATATTATTCTATCGATTAATTCCAAATTAATCTTTCTCTCTCCTCAGATAGTACTTTATACTAGATAAAGTTTCTCCGCTTTTAATCCCAAATTAAGTTCGAATCAAACGTCATCGGTGAATCTTCGGGAAGCGACCAAGAGATCTCGGGATATGTTGGCAGTAAATACGGTCGTCGGACTATCCGAACACGTACGTATCTCGTACTATATTTTTACCGATTTACGAGACAAGGCTGGCTTCTAGCAAAGCATCATGCCAACCCAATTCTCTAACAATATTCTTACTGGAATATACAATCTTTATCAGGCGTAGGTAGTATACCGTAGTATAACGTATTGCGATCCAGTATCTAATGTCACGTGCAAGGCCTGAGGCTGGAATAGTGTCTGCCCCGTACGAAGCACATATCGGATATCAAACAACTAGTCTATTTGAATCGGATAATCATGCCCTTTTCATATCATCCCGATGGTTGCAACCCTATAGAGAACCAGTTCTGAATCCATGCGTGATCATCATCTCCATATGTCTGAAGTGATACTTCCGTCTTGACATCACATCCAAAACACTACGATTCCCAATGAACCCAGCAGAGGCGTACACAGAACCTGTTAAAGCCCTGGACTGCCAAAACCAAAGTTCACCGATTGTCGTAAGTACTAGCGATGTAAGTCTCAGGTTAAGACCAAATACACCTACCCTGAAACGGACTCCCATAGACTCATATACATACTACCAATGGGATTCCGCGGGGTCTATCCAGAGCGAAACTGTTTGCTGTACCATCGGTAAAACACAACCTACTATCGCACTTGCATAAGTATCATATACTTAAACATATGAGAACTATGCCGTTATGCCCTCACAACGCGCACAAGTGCAATACTAGTCTATCCGTATTATCGATGTCCAGTCTCGATAATACTATGACTAGGGATATTTAATGATTAAACCTTTATGGATTGATACTGTCTCATATCATCTCAATCCGGAACTAATCATATGGACTTTTACCATATATATATATATCAAAGTAAATGAATCACAAATCGGTAAAAGGAAATTTCATTATTACATAGTTAATTTTGTACAAAACACAATGTCTTTTACAAACAGTGACGCTATGGGTCATCAATGTCCAACAATCTCCCACTTGGCCTATAGTCAGTCACTCAAGCATCTAATACCTGAACTATGTACATGTCGCTCAAACTTTTGCTGAGGAATCGCTTTCGTCAGCGGATCTGCCATGTTGTCATCTGATGCGACCTTCTCGACCTTCGCATCGCCATGATGTATGATCTCACGAATCAGATGAAAACGTCGAAGAACGTGCTTGGATCATTGATGAGACCGCGGCTCCTTCGCCTGTGCTATAGCCCCGTTATTGTCATAATATAATGGAACGAGCTCAGCTGCTAACGGAACTACTCCTAATCCAATTAGAATTTTCGGATCCAAACTGCTTTCTTTGCTGCTTCAGCTGCAGCAATGTACTCCGCTTTTGTTGTTGAATCGGCAACAGTCTCTTGCTTAGAAGATTTCCAGCTCACTACTCCGTTATTCAAACAAAATATGTACTCGGATTGTGACTTACAGTCGTCTTTTTCGGTTTGGAAACTTACATCGGTATACCCAGTTACCTCAAGTTCTTCATCTCCATATATTAAGAAGGCATCCTTAGTTCGTCTAAGATACTTTAGGATATTCTTAACCGTCATCCACTGACCTTCACATGGATCGGCCTGATAGCGACTACACATGCTCAAAGCATAGGAGACATCAGGTCGTGTACATATCATGGCATACATGATCGATCCGACTGTCGAGGCGAATGGTATCCGACTCATGTTGTCTCTCTCATCTTGAGTATTAGTACACATGTCCTTAGATAGATAGACGCCATGTGACATTGGCAACAGTCCTCTCTTGGACTGATCCATGTTGAATCTCTTCAACACTTTGTCAATATATGTGCTATGGGAAAGTCCAAGCAGTTTTCTAGATCTATCCCGGTAGATCTTTATTCCTAGAATAAAAGCTGATTCTCCCAGATCTTTCATGGAGAATTTCAATGAAAGCCAAGCTTTCACCGACGTTAGCATGGGAATGTCATTGCCTATTAGCAATACATCGTCAACATAAAGGACAATAAAAGTCAGTGCTCTCCTACTAACCTTCTTGTATACACAATGATCATCTTCGTTTTGAATGAAATCATATTCTTTTATGATCTCATCAAAACACTGGTTCCATGACTGCGATGTTTGCTTTAGTCCATAGATAGACCGATTTAACTTACAAACCTTGTTTGCAAGTCTAGGAACGATAAAACCGTCAGGCTGTTGCATATAAACATCCTCCAAAAGGTTTCTGTTAAGGAAAGCGGTTTTAACGTCCATCTGCCATATCTCGTAATCGAAATATGCAGCAATTGCACGCATCATCCAAATGGATTTAATCATGGCAACGGGTGAGAAAGTTTCATCGTAATCGACACCATGTCGTTGACGATACCCATTCGCTACAAGCCTAGCTTTGTACGTTTGTACGTTGCCTTCCATGTCAGTCTTCTTCTTGAAGACCCATTTGCATCCAATAGGCTTTACGCCTTCTGGTGCATCAACCAGTGTCCAAACTTGGTTGGTGTACATGGAATCTATCTCGGACTTCATGGCTTCTTGCCATAAAGCGGAATCGATATCTTGTATCGCTTCCTCATACGTAGCCGGTTCGTTATCCTCAATGAGATTGATATCTACATGAGGTGAGATCAGGTACCCATACCTCTCAGGTTGTTTCCTGACTCTCTCCGACCTACGTGGTCCTTGTGTAATAGAAGATTGTGGTACAGTCTCATCCCTGATGGACTGTTCTTGTTCCGTTGAAGATTCTATGCCATGAACAGTATCACTATGATTTTAATCAAGTTCTACCTTCCTCCTACTTACCACTGCATTTAGGAATTCCTTCTCAAGGAAAACCGCATGTAGAGCAACAAATACTTTGTTCTCTAGTGGATGATAGAAGTAATATCCTTTGGTTTCCCTAGGATACCCTACGAAAAGGCATTTATCCGATTTGGTTTCAAGTTTGGTACCTTCCAAACATTTGACGTATGCCCAGCATCCCCAAATCTTCATGAATGAGAAACCCGGTTTCTTTCCTGTCCATATCTCATACGGAGTCTGTTGAACAGACTTTGACGGAACCTTATTCAAAATAAGAATTGCACTGTTTAATGCATATCCCCAAAAAGAAATATGTAGCTCAGTGCGACTCATCATAGACCTTACCATGTCCAACAAAGTACGGTTTCTCCGTTCGGACACACCGTTTAATTGCGGTGTTATAGGAGAAGTCCAATTTGAAAGAATACCATATTCTTTCAAGTAATCTAGAAACTCATTGCTTAAGTATTCTCCACCATGGTCCGACCGTAATGTCTTAATACTATTGCCTTTCTGTTTTTCAACTTCGTGTCGAAACTCTTTGAATTTCTCAAAAGTTTCCGACTTGTATCTCATAAGATACATATAACCATAACGAGATGCATCATCTGTGAAGGTTACGAAGTATTCGTATCCACCTCTATCCTGGCTAGACATGGGCCCACAAATGTCACTATGAACAAGGGCTAACAGTTCGGTGGCGCGTTCACCTTTACCGCTAAAAGGTGATTTAGGCATTTTGCCTAATAAGCAAGATTCGCAGACGTCATATGAATTTGGATCAAATCTGTCCAAGTACCCACTCTTCGAAAGTGTGGATATGCGAGTCTTGTTTATATGTCTCAGACGACAGTGCCACATATAGGTTTCATATTTGTTACTCATTTTGAGCCTTTTGTTTGTTATATTATATGTTGGAGATAAATTTATATTCAAAATATAAAGACCATTATTTGCAACAGCAGTGCAAATTTCTACATCATTTTTATATAAATAACACCCAGTGTTTCTAAATACAAAAGTATACCCACATTGGGTTAACATAGATACAGAAATAATATTCCTAGTCAAACTAGGTACATAATAACAGTCATTAAGTTCAAGTACATGCCCCGATGGCAGTTCGAAAACAAAAGTGCCCCCGGCCAAAACAGCAACCGATGTCTCGTTTACAACACACAGATCAATCTCTCCTTAAGCCAGCCTCCTGCTAATCCGCAGATCATGTACATCAGTACATATATGAGTACCACAGCCAGAATCAAAAATCTAATTTTTAAAACTAGAAGTAACCATGTTTATTTCAATAACAAACATACCTGAGGTCGGTGCCTTGCCCGCCTTTGTCTCCTTCTGGAGTGTCTTGTACTCGCGGCAGTCGCGCTTCCAGTGACCCCGCTTACCGCACTGGAGGCAAACATCCTGAGATTTATCTTTTGGCTTCCCAGAAGCCTTTGACGATTTGGCCTTGCCCTTTCCTTTATGCTTCTTCTTCTTCACACCTCCAGTTGCCTTGGGCCCAGCCCTTGGTTTCTGAGATGTCGAAGCAAAGTGCGCCTCGCGCTTGTTTCCTTTGAGAAGCTCCTTCTCAGCTTCCTTGAGAGTAGATAATAACTCTCCAAGAGTATCGTCAGTGTTCATCAAATTATAGTTTATGATGAACTGTCTCCAGGAATCGGGGAGAGATTACAAGACCATGTCTATAGTAATCTCAGCCTCATAGACTACCCCCAAAGTAGCTAGCTCATCGATGTCAGCAATCATCTGCGCCACATGGGACTCAACAGACATGTCTTCTGACATGCGTGAATGGAAGAGCTTCCTAACTAACTCATATCTTTGCGACCTCTTGTTAGATCGATGAAGATCTTGCAATCTCGCCATCATGTTATAAGGATCCAAGTCCCTATTTTGGCGGCGGAAATACTGAGTCATTGAAGCAAGCATAATGGACTGAGCAGTATCACAATCATCGCTGTGAGTCTTCTAAAGCTCCAGCTCTAGTGTCTGATCATGTGTGGGTTTAGGCCCAAGAGGTGTATTTATGGTGTACAACAACCTCTCAGCTCCAAGGACTATCCTCAGATTCATCTCCCAATCTGCAAAGTTTATGCCCTTAAAGACATTCTCTCCCATGATTATGTCTCGGACATTTCCCTTTCCAGTCATCTTGACTACGATAGTCCAACTATCTAATCAATGATATTTTGGGTACAGTCTAACTGTTACAAGAAAAATAACATTATATTAGTCCAACTAATAATATAATTTTGACGAAATAATTTGAAAGCGCGTAAAGCTAAGTATCTGAATGAAATTTCAAATTCAATACTAGCCTCCCACTATTTTTCGACGAGCCTCTAACCCTCTGTCGAGTACTCGGGAAACCCAGTTTCCTAGTGGGCTAGGATCCCGTTAAATAACACACAACCTTGACTTTGGCCAACAAGCTGTATGATATTTAACTAGGTAGATCTCGAAGATCAATTGGATCTTATCCAATTCCTAGATCCAGTAGGTGGACATCCAAGTCCGAAACATATATACAATATATATGCCAATGTATCCAATACATTTTCCTAACCTTTTTCCTCTGAATCAACTAAGCCTTGGCTTTGGCACAACAAGCTTAATGATTCCAGTTAAGCGGGACCCATTGACATGGAAAGTTTCGTAATCAATGTCGATGGACAAGAAGTGATCTTCATTTTGGCCAAAAAATCACGACTTGGACAGGACACTGATATGGAACAAAACTCTCATGATTCAAACACATCCGCAATTGACAAAGGCTAACAAACCAATGCCAATTTTGGATCTTGAGTAAGAATCACTCAACAGTAGGAAAAATCGCTTAATATTCTTTTGAGGGTTTTTCGCGTAAATTGGCAACCAATTTATTATCTTTGTTAAGGTCTCATCATTCACCTTTAAGCATGCTTCTAAAACATAATAAGGCGCGTAAAGTAAATTAATAGCGATATGCGGATGGATATATAACAACTTGTTCCTAGAACAAATCACTTCATTTCCTCTCCCCTGCTAGCACTATTCTACTTCTACCCAATTACATAATACAATAAAAGAAACCTCATTTGCATTGAGGGGAATTAGGTGAGAAGAGAATACAAAGAATCAATAAGAGAGAAGGCTGGACACGCAGGTCCAATTTATAAATTCTAAATTTACAACAATTTCTAAAATTGCCCTTTCCCTTCTGATATCCATCCGATATACACTATTCATTCATCACATCCACATTTATTCATTCAAGGCATGTTATACAACCAATCTAATCCAATTAATTAGTCTTTAATTATGTGACCATCCAATGTTCAAACAACGGTTTGATTTTGCGCGAGTCCAACTCGTTTGAGAATAAGTATTTAAAGTACGAATTCATGAATTATATCGAACTACTCGTTAAATCCAATTTAAGTCGTATTCAATACTAATCCTATTATTTAATTCCAAATTAAATATTTACACTTTTTAATGCGCTTTTATGACTTAGATTCCAAATCTAATCTTATCGGGTCTCAAAGCCCAACTATCATCTAATGTTCGTTTAATTAAAGTCCGATGGGCTTTCAATTGATTTCATTAGGCTTGGGCTTTGGTCAATGTGGGTCAAACCCAATTACCAAGCCCAATAAGGAATCACCCTCATTTTCCATAAAATCAATATCAAGCCCATAAGGCCCAATTAAACATAAAAGCCCATTTATTACATTTGAACTTAATGGAATGATTTAGGCCCAATTTGGATTCAATCCAATTGGCCTAAACCAACTTGGCCCAACCAAGCCCATTATGCCCAAATATAACAAATTTAAGCCCAATTCAAATTAAGCCCATTAATCAAATTTTAATATTTCAAATTTTAAAATTCAATTAACTTAAGTGTAAAGTCATGATTAAGCCTTTTAAATCAATATTTCCAAAATACTAATTTAATCCATTAACCATGCTTTTAACTTAAACACATTTCCAACATTATTTAATCAAAAATCAAGTCCCTTTCATGCCTTTATGCATTCGGCCAAGGTAAGGAAAAAATCTCGATTTCATTTTTCAATCCGATCGAATCACTAATCGTCATTCCATATCCGTTTCAAGTCATCCAATGAACTCACAAACAAAAATCACCAAGTCCTATGCAAGGGTAATGATTCGGCCAAGCCTCTCAAATGGGGGAAAATTCATCCAATGTGTTTTTCATAAAATTGATGATGTATAACACAATGTTACATGCATTTAAGCATACTTAATCAATCAATTTCATTAAATCATGCTTCAATCAATTCTACCAAAATTTTACCCCAATATTTTTCATGCTCATCAAGCTCAATGATACCATTGTTAGAGTTTCTAAAACATGTCCCAAGATCACATGAGCATAAAATAACAATGAATAATGAAGAAGAGTGGCGGAATCACACTTACAACGATCGGATGTGATGATATGCTCAACAAAAATCCCTCCTTTGCTTTAGATGTGAATTCGGCCAATGAGTGTTTTTGATGTTGAAGATGAACAAGATCACAAGCTCCAAGCTTTGAGAAGGAAATCCAAGCTCCAAGATCGGTTCTCTATCACCTTTGTTTGATCCTCCAAGAATGTGCTAGCAAGAATAGCCAAAGAAAATCAAAAGAAAAATTTCTATTTTCCTTTCCTTTAGTTTCGGCCAAGAAGAAAGATAAGGGATGAGAGAGTTTTGATTTTTGTATATGTTCTAAACTTATGCCAAAAAGGCTTACAAAAGTGGTATATGCCTTTCCAAAAGGTCAACTCTCATTTTTCCCTCCAATTTGTCATTTCTGGCACTCAACTACCTCCATCATGAATAGTGACTACATGTCACTATTTAAAAAGTGACTAGACAACCATCACACATCAATGACAAGTGATGTGACTCGCGATGTGATTTGCGATGTGACTTGCGGCCGCACGCGATTCAAAATCGGAGTAGCCTCGTAAACACATTCCGGGCTCTGTTTCGATAATTATAAATTAACGAGTTTTCTGATGCCTCGTAAATAAATCCAATTTACTATTCACGTCGCTCGTGAATTAATTCTAAATTAATTCTAAATTAATTCGAGTGCTCGAATTAAAATCTAATTTTAATTCCGCATCGAAATCCAATTTTGTTTAATATATCGAATATATTATTTTATCGATTAATTCCAAATTAATCTTTCTCTCTCCTCAGATAGTACTTTATCCTAGGTAAAGTTTCTCCGCTTTTAATCCCAGATTAAGTTCGAATCAAACGTCATCGGTGAATCTTCGGAAAGCGACCCAAGAGATCTCCGGATATGTTGGCAGTAAATACGGTCGTCAGACTATCCGAACAGGTACGTATCTCGTACTACGTTTTTACCGATTTACGAGATAAGATTGGCTTCTAGCAAAGCACCATGCCTACCCAATTCTCCAAAAATATTCTTACTGGAATATACGATCTTTATCAGGCGTAGTATACCGTAGTATTGCGTATTGCGATCCAGTATCTAATGTCACGTGCAAGGCCTGGGGCTGGAAAAGTGTCTGCCCCGTACGAAGCACATATCGGATATCAAGCAACTAGTCTCTTTGAATCAGATAATCATGACCTTGTCATATTATCCTGATGGTTGCAGCCCTATAGAGAACCAGTTCTGAATCCCTGCGTGATCATCATCTTCATATGTCTGAAGTGATACTTCCGTCTTGACATCACATCCAATACACTACGATTCCCAATGAACCCAGCTGAGGCGTACACAGAACATGTTAAAGCCCTGGACTGCCAAAACCAAAGTTCACCGATTGTCGTAAGTACTGGCGATGTAAGTCTTAGGTTAAGACCAAATACACCTACCCTGAAACGGACTCCCATAGACACATATACATACTACCAATGGGATTCAGCGGGGTCTATCCAGAGCGAAACTGTTTTCCGTACCATCGGTAAAACACAACCTACTATCGCACTTGCATAAGTATCATATACTTAAACATATGAGAACTATGTCGTTATGCCCTCACAACGCGTACAAGTGCAATACTAGTCTAATCTGCATTATCGATGTCCAGTCTCGATAATACTATGATTATGGATATTTAATGATTAAACCTTTATGGATTGATACTGTCTCATATCATCTCAATCTGGAACTAATTATATGGAATTTTACCATTTATATATATCAAAGTAAATGAATCACAAATTGGTAAAAGGCAATTTCATTATTACATAGTTAATTTTGTATAAAACACAATGTCTTTTACAAACAGTGACGCTATGGGTCATCAATGTCCAATAATATGATGATAATGGTAGTAATCATGAAATGATTCATTCTACCAAGAAAGTGTTATCTAGTAGATTTGATATGAAAGATTTAGGAGTAATTGATGTGATCATAGCAATTAAGATTTCTAAGCCATCAAAAGGATATATATGTTAGAGTTGGTACTCAGAGTGCCAATCCGGATCGTATTTATGTCTGATTCATAAATACGAACAATTCATTTTTCCATAATATTACTTATTTAATGTTAGCACCTCTTGTCTTTTATACACATATTCGATTTAATTGTGATTACACATCTAATTATGATTATATTGAAACTTAATGTGACTTAGTGATACGTGTATGTTAGACAAAGATCCTAAGATTTACAACGTAGTGTGTAGTTACAACGTAGTTTGTAATTGACATTGGAAAGTGTCGCTGTAAGTTGTATATCCTTAAATAAAGTTCATGGTCAAGATTTACTAACACGGGTCGGTTAGAAAAATCCGTTGAGACCAGTACATGTCATATATTGTGACTTGGTCTGATGGTTTATCCCAATGAACCATGAGTCTCGAGAGACTCGTATAAACATGTA
Organism: Zanthoxylum bungeanum; assembly: GCA_019454045.1. Lineage (NCBI taxonomy): Eukaryota > Viridiplantae > Streptophyta > Magnoliopsida > Sapindales > Rutaceae > Zanthoxylum > Zanthoxylum bungeanum. The sequence goes on from SKCR01041471.1 coordinate 109,477, forward strand.
AATATTTATTTGATAAATATTGAACGACTTACTAAAGATTTCCTAATAGATGGTACACCAACGTCAATATGAATCTTCTCGAGTTGAGAGGCCATAGTGATCATTCGACTTGATATACCACAGTGGATATATGAGTTATCCTCTACAATTTGATGTCAGTCACGTCACTGATCTATTTATATCAGACCTTCACATGTTCGTTGGGTGTGGACTGATGCTCATGATATCCAGTGCGTATTAAGATAGAATCTGTCAGTCTTGTGTATAGGGTATAAGTATCCTACACGTGTTTGCGATCTAGTAAATCCATGTTCGTGGTATAACTTCGGAAGCAAGTTGCGAGTGTTATTTAGAGATCATAAATTTGAAAGTCGACTATATTATACCATAAGGATTTGACGTTTTTATCTATATCCCAGGGATAATATGGATACCCTGTGACAGAGGGATTATCTGTATGTAATGACCTCGACTTGTATAGTTTAGTGAGATTATCTGTGGTCCTCATAATTCATGAGTGGGTGAATTATAGACACGAAATTGGATTTCGTGTCGGATAAACCTAAACTTAGAGAGTCTCACAATATGAAGTGTACTCATTTAGCACTTGGGCAACACGTTATAAATAACATAAATTATTCATAATACTTCACCGGATTAAATGAGTTAATTCGAATCGTTTAATTGGTTAAACGAAAATACATGCATTATGGTATTTTGGTCAGTTAATAATTAATGTGTATTTGATTTGATACATATTAATTATTTGTCAAATGAGATTTTTACACATGCCATTAATATATGTATTTGCTATTTAATATAAATAAAAATACATATATGTATATTAATTAATTATTTAGTTATTTAATTGTTAAATAATTAAATATTATAAATTAAATATCTTATCTATTAGTCATAATTAGTATGGTAAATGATGAGATATTATTGATAACATGTGGTATGATTTAATTAGACTTTAGGTGTGCAAATTTGATTTGCCAATATATAATTTAATTAAATTAAATATGGAAAATGACCAAACTACCCCCTAAAGTCGGTCACAACAAGAATTAAAGTGAAAATTTTGTTTCTCTTTGTTTCTTACCACCTCCATGGCCGAAAATACACCAAAGAAAAGCTCTCAAGTTGGTTTGAAGAAAGTGAAGGAAAAAATAAGAAAAGCTTAAAGATAATTAGAGATTAAAGGTAATCTTTATCATTCTTGAGTTTAGAAAGTTGGTTTCTTGTTCTTGTGTTCCTAGAATAGTTCTAGGATTTCTTTACTTGTTGAAAATTGGGGTTTTTGGTTTTTATGGATGGATTTGAAGGCCTTGTGCATGTGTGAAGTAGTATTAAATAATATTATTGTAATATTTATTCAATTTGATCATTAGATGATATGTTGCCATTCTAGAGTGTTATGACCACTCTTGTAATGCTTAGAATTATTCTTGGGTGCTTCAATTGTGGTGACTAGAATTGGTGTTAAGATTAATTAGATTAATGTTGGAAAATTATATTTTAATCATTTAAAATTGATATATTTTGCTTCTGGATCAGATCTGGAAATCTGTTTATTTAGTGATGGAACATATGTCATATGAATATATTGGATGTGTTTTAAGTATTGGAACAATTGCCAAAATTATTTCGGAGTTGAAATAAGTGAAAACGGTGAAAAACGATGTTATCGGGTGACTTTTGAGCCAACCGGGTAACGGCTACCCAAACAGTGAATTTTTCACTGTTCGGACAGCCCATGCACTGCCCTCACTATTTGGACTGACCTGGGCAGCCCTCATGTTTATTGGGTAGTCGGTTCGATCGAATATTTTTTATGTCATTTGCTGAAAAACGTTTTCGTAAAAATTTCGCAACATTTAATATATATTTATGTCGTTATTTGATATCGAATAAAAGTATTAAAATTATGATTTCGCCCGAACAGCGTTTCCACCGCTTCCTTTGCCCAAAATCCCAACAATATATTATCTCAGACTCATTATATTGAGAAGATACTTGAGAAATATAACAAAGGGGATCTAAATTTGGCTAGAACTCATGTAGACTTAACTATTCATCTATCAAAGAATATTGACTCAAGCGTATCACAATTACAGTATTCGAGAATCATCGGAAGTCTGATGTATCTCACGAATTACACATGATCTGATACCGGTCAAGCTGTGATCAGGCTTAGCAGATATACAAGCAATCTAGGACATAATCACTGGAAAGCCATAGTAAAAGTTTTGAGGTATTTGAGAGAAACTTTAAAATACGGGCTGCATTATGTGAGATATTCTGCTATTTTAGAGATACAGTGATGCTAATTGGATATCTGATACAGTGGATTCCAAATCTACGAGTGAATTTATTTTCACACTTGGTAGTGCAGTCGTGTCATGAAAATCCTCGAGACAAACATGTATTTCCAGTTCTATTATGGAATCAGAGTTCATAGCATTAGACAAAATAGTAGAAGAATCAAAATGGTTTCAAAATTTCTTGAAGGATATTGCAAGTTTGCCTAAATTGGTACCGGCGATAAGCATATATTGTGATAGTCAACCGGCTATTGGGAGAGCCCAAAATAAAATGTATAATGGTAAGTCTCGACACATACGTCGGAGATATAATACCATATGTCCAGTCGAAGGAAAACTTAGCGAATCCACTTACAAAAGGTTTACATAGAGAGCAAGTTGAAAAGTCATCGAGGGGAATGAGCTTGAAGCCTATAAATTAAAAATTATCACTGTAGAAACCCAACCTAGCTGACCGATGATCCCAAGATCTAGGTTCAAAATGGACAACTGAAACTTTGTGCAATTCAAAACAAACACTGTAGAGTTTTGTGCTCTTTCTCATTCCGATAATGATGCAAAGTGATGTCTGTCAAGGTTAGGATAAGCTAAGGCTTTTAATGATCACTATATTAGAATATGAGTCCTAATGGGAGTAAAGACATATTACCTGTTCATAGTAGATCACCTATTTCAAGTTAGAAGTAAGGCCGCTTCCATGGGATTTTACAGGCTGACTTCCCCAAAGTGCTTGATGAATCCAAGACTGATGTTTATGGCAGAAATGAACACAACCGTAGAACGGGAAATGGTTGAAGTAAAGCTGTGTGTTGGCAATTGTCTTGGTTTACACCAACGGGAGAACAGTTCAAGACTATGAGTCACTGGTTTGCCAAGTAAATCTGATTGTCATTTACTAGGAAAGATTCAGGCGAAAGCTAACTATTTCGATACAGTTTTAGTTCACGGAAACTCTCTCAAGTGTCTACATGAATATTTAGAGAATTGTGAGAGAGTGTAGTAAATTCTTTAAATATGTATATATTTAGTATGGGTGCAAGGAGGGTCATGTCCATTGAGTAGTGGCTTTTGGGAAATGCACTAACATATAGGGACATAATCTCTAGAATTAAAGACATGCCTTTATGATCCAAAAGGTTTAAGGAAGGGGTATAACCTTTAGGAGGGTTACACCTCAAACCAAAGGGTGCCCTCAAAGGCACTCTTCCATGTCTATTTAAAGGGGCATTCGTGTTCATTCAAAGGATCCATAACTTGAAGAAGTCTTGAGTCACATCAATTTCGTTTTTGTCAAGAGAGAGATTTCACAATTGTCCTAGTTCAAGATCTTGTTAAGGTGTGCCCCTTGAACAAGAGGAATCCAAGTTTTATTGGGAGGACGTTAGCCACAAAATTCGTAGAGCACAGAGACGGGCTAATAAGTTTCTTAAGGACAGATGCAACTCGACTTGTACTTCGTCAGTTTTCCAGGTTTTTCTTATTCTTTGAGGCTTTAGGGTTTATGTCTAAATTGACATGTTAGTGTAGATCTGAATTTGTGTTTTGATTTGATTTATTTAATGCATGTTATTTTCGTTTAATGAAACTTAATTAACTAACAAAAATATCATTTCTCTGCTTAAATATTTTGAAAGCATCAAATGAAAGACTTTTAATCTCTTGAAGCTCATCCAAATTGCATGAAAACACACATAAAGCTCAGTGGACACAATATTTAATTGATTAATTATCTACTACTTCACCCAAAATAAATACAGCATACTAAAAAAATTTGAAAATTAACTGAAGCCTCCTCTATATATTTGGTTAAAATGAGTGAAAGTCCTCTTATATTTTAAAACCCTCTTATACTTTATTATAAAATATAGAATCTCAATCAGAATTTAGGATTTTTAACCATTTCGATTCAAGATTTGGAATAATTTTTTGTCTTGATTCACAAAATTGATTGAGATTTTAGATGATTTTTTCATCCTGAATCACAATCAGAACTGGACCCGATGAGACCGGCTAGGGATGAGATGTTCATATTTCAATTACTTCTTCACGTTTTACAATAAGAATCAATAGTTATAGAAAACTTCTTGTACGGGGTTCCTCTTAGTTTTAAAATATCATGGTATTTGTTTAATTTTACTAACATCAAAGATTTTTATTATTTTTCCCATATAAAAGAGGTATTTTTGTTTTGATATATTTTTATTAATGAAGATTTAGTTATGAGCTAAATTTATACTTAATATTGAATTCATTGGTTCCATGTGTGTTAGCAACTTACATAACAAAACAAGTTCGATTGAATTATAATTAGTCTTAAAGATTTCGAAGCAATTGGACAAGTGTTTGAAAGACTTTGCATGAAGATATCAGAAGCTCGTTAGTGTCACATTCTAACTTAAATTTGAACAAGGTTTGTTAGTGTCATATTCGTACTCACGTTCGAATGAAATTGAGCATAGGTTTCTTGTGCATTGTGAGTTCTTCTTCCCGTGCGAACGAAACCTTCATGGTGTGTTCATTAGGCCGTTTGAATGGATTTGCGGAACATTGTAAGTTCTTCACGCGTGCATGGAGCGTTCGAACGAGACTGTAAGGTTTGGTTATTTTGGACGTGTTTTCAAGGTTTTTCTAGAATAGAAGAACCCTACCTATTTAAATACAACCTTAGCCATTTTACACTTTGTTGGTTGATTTTCTGGAAATACAATTCTCAAAGCTTACATGACTTTTGTTCCCTGGAATCACCTTGAAGAGTTTCTTAATTCCCATGTCTTCTACTATGTTTTGTGATCTTGTTCTTTGATAACTATCACACCAAAAAAAAAAAAAAAAAAGCCACAACCCTTACCAAATACTCTAATCATTTAGAGTTTGAGGAGGTGATGGTAGTTGAAGTTTCGGCGTCGCGAGTTCGTGAATTGGATTCACTAAGAGACTTTAAAGGTTCTGAAAAAGGCTGTTTGGTGCGGGCTCGAGGAGTTTTTTTGGTTATTACAGTCTAGAGGAATGTGAGTCGGCAAAGTTGTTGTCATATCTTGATAAGAAAATAATAAGGAATTTATAATGTTTTATATCATTACTATAAGTTTTCTCTTTTATAGTGGATTCAGATGGTAGCCTATACCTGAAATGTTTTTTACTCTTAAGAATTTTCCACTCTGTCAACAAATCTTGGTATTGATTTTGTTGATTACTTACTTACTTTTCACGCTTTATTATTACATTATTTTTTATTGTGGCAATTGATTAGACTTAGAGTATTTGGCACTTCGATATAGAAACATTAATTTATGACTTGTCTTAGTTAATATAGATAGATTTTAATTTCTGCATAAGGTCAAAATCTTAGAACCATTCGAATTTTGAGAATCAGTTATCATAATTTATCTAATATAGATACAATTTAGTTTTAACTACTGGTTCAGCTCACAATCAATCTTAATTCATATTTTGTTGCCCAAAAAGCAGTGTCTAGTGCTTTCTTAGATTGAGAAAATCTACAGTAACATAATAATCAAAGTCTAAAAAGACTTTAGCCAGCCCGGTTGCTGTAGCATGGTGACCACATCAACACCTGTCAAATCTAAGATCAAATTATTTGAAGAGCATTGAGATTAGGGTTTTGAATTTCTTTTGCTATCTCAATTTAATATTTCATATTTAAATTGAGGTGTTGGATTCTCATTGGTTACAGATGCTCAAATCATGTGAATGGTCCAGCATTCGAGCTAATAAATGGAAAGATCAAACCTAAACTGATCAACAGGATCAAAATGTGCTTTGCTGTCTTGTTTCGCTTAAACAAATGAAGGGTTAAGGGAGATCATCAATGTCTTAATTGTAGCAATAGACTAATACCTTCATATAATAGAATATATGAATATATAAATCAATCATTTATTAACTGTAAATACGAAAAAATTATCATATTCAATTTTATTACCTGAAGTAGATACAAGTTTCAACATTGCCAAAGTCAAGAAATGGTGAAGTTTCAAAGCACTTTTTGATAAGATAGGATGATTCATGATTCCTATCAATCTCATGAATGGCCAGAGAAGAACCAAATCACCAATATATATGTCAAATATTTATGACCAAACAAACCATTATAAAAAAAAAAGTCAAATATTTACAATTCGATTGGTCAGAGACGAAAAGACTTGAATGAAACAAGAAACCCAAAAAGTCATCATATATGAAAGTGAAGCAAAAGAAGGAAAAATCCGGTCTGAAAATAAATCAAGCATGCATGTTTATCACACTTATAAAGCTGGTGTAATGTGTCTACACATGCATTAACTTTGTGATAATAAAATCTGGGAGACATATATTAGGGCCACTTCGAAGTTGATGTGCGATGGCTAAGCTGAGTGCCATTGGATGGGTGGAGATTCGAGGACAAAAATTGATGCAGAGTTCATTTCATATCTCATATCGAATATGTGTGATTGTGGATATTATTTATATTTGAGTTGAGCACACCCTATTTATTAGACTAGTTTTTTAGTTAATTGGGTCAAATCTACATTAATTGATATCAAAGTCTAGATTTGTCTGACGGTATAGTTGTATGGCCCATAAGATGCACAGGACACAGAACGCTTGTTCTTTTTAAAGGGCGAGAATGATACAAGGTCATCATATATCCGATATTACGTACGTATATGGTTGGACATTCATATGCATTAAACTAATCTTTTGGTTATTTAATCCATGCATGCAGACTGCAGCATGTCTATGTCTATGCATGTACATGTATGTATGTATGTATGGATACTATTAGTTTAACATATAGATGCGTGATAACTGAGAACATGTGGGATGAAGCGCATTGGCACTCCACTGATGAGTCATTCTACAGACAGACAATGACAAGAAATATGATGAAAAGGACTAGAGATAAGGCAACAGTTGGCTTAAGGTTATTGCATGGTTAAAGGCAATTGATAGCCCTTGCTTCTGCAATAAGAATATTAATTAAGCCTTTCTATACTCTTTGGTCATGACTCATGATGGATATTATAAGTATATTTTACCCTTTATTAGAAAGGTAACCCAACTCTATTAGTACAAATTCTAAAGAATAGCTAGCTAGTTAGATGAGATGGTCTTGTTTGCTTATAAAAGATCTAAACAATTAGTCTTATTTTCATTATGCCACTAATCTAGTCATTCAATTGCATCTTTCAATGACTTCCAACAATAATTATCTAACCCCTACTCTAACAAGCTTTCTAGATTTAACTAATTGCCTCTTACTGGTAGGTGCCCGACCCAAAATAATAAAGTTTGTAATCTTATTTTTAGATTAAAAAAAAAATTATCCTTGTTTATTACTGGTCAAATCTTGAATTTAGTTTAAAAAATAAGATATGGTAATTATCCGAATTTTTACCACTAAAATATCTTATAAAAAAAATCAAGTTAGAATTTTGGCTTGACTTACATTTTAAAAAAATTATAAATGCTATAATTAGAAAAAGGGAAGCCAATTAATACGTGTGTATTTTCATGTTGATATATTTATAGAGTATTATTATTTTATCGTGTTTTTTTTTTATACGATAAAATACAAATATTATGCGGTGTATTCCCACTAAAAAATCATGCCTCTAATTGATCTGAGTGGTGTATATAAAATTATTGTCATTGTCACTTGACAAGTCTTCCCACTAAACCAACTAATAGATGGGAACTAGGAGGTTGGCGGGGGTCACCATCTATGCAGCTCTTGGTGGTAGCAGCTTTGCTGATTGTTTAGATAACGGCGTTGACGGTGTGATCAATTATGATAGCGATATCAGATAGTGGTTGCAGTTTAGATTCTAGATTTCATCACTCTTAGTTAGTTTAATAAGTTAAATACACCAAGGAATGATGATTCTACCGACGATTAGTCAAAATATCTAGCACGTTGAGAGTTTTGATTAGTGAAAATTACAACGAATAGAAGCCTAACTAGGGTTAATGATGTAAGCGCCGAATGATTTTGATGATGTAAAGCTAGGATTTCGACACGCATTCGCGATCATTATAAAAAATAAAATAAAAAGGCAAAGCAAGTGAATGTGAAAATTCAAGAGCTAAATTAGGATATTAAGTGAAGTCTAAAATTTATGGCTCTTAATATAAGTAAGTTTATGATTCAAGTATTCTAAGCTTATAAGACTTATACACATTCATATAATACATTTGGATCATGTGCATAATTTTTTTAATCTTCAAAACCTGTATTTTTACACTGTGATCGGCACACCGGCCCTCGAACGGGCATACCGGTGTCCCTACTCTGTTTTGGGTAGTTTTGCATGCTCTTTATAACCGAGTTACTCTATACCGGTCTACCATACCAGTCAGTCTGGAGTTTGCATAGCAACTGGAACCGGTCTAGTTTATATTGATCTCTATATCGGCCAGTAATCTAATAGGTTTGAATATAATCGTTTGAATTTACAGGACCGGCATACTGGCCACTGTATAGCGGCATATGGATCTCAGGACAGAGAGTTGGGGGCAGTTTTTCACTTTTACTTTAAATTGAATACCCATTTTATTTTGGCTGAGTTCTACAATATTCATAAAAAAAAAAAAAAAAAAAAAAAAAAAAAAAAAAAAAAAATTCTTTAACCTTCTTTATCTACACTCTCTTGATCATCAAAGCTCACATATTACATCTTCATACACATTTAGTGAGTTTGGAATTACTTGGGTTTACAACTCACATTCTTAAACTTCTTTATCTTTTGTGAATACCCAAAGTTGAATTGTAAAATCTTTTATATCTGAAACACTTGTGATTGTGAAAATCCCTTATTGAGTGAGAATACTCAAAAATATGATTTTGTTGTAAAAAGTTTGGAGTGAGCTTACGAATACAACTCTCATTATAAAAGTTTAAGAGTGAACAAAGGGACAAAACTATTTGTGTAAGGTTTGGGGTGAACCTAGGGACAAAGATTCTTGATTTGTTGGCCGAACCACTATAAGTCTCGGTGTTCATTTCTCTATCCCTTAACTCTTTTATTTATCACAATTTTATTTTATATCTACTTTGTTTAGTAACTTGCTTTTGAGAAATATATTGTTGAGTATATTGATTGAGAAAATTATACATTAAGCTTAATTGGTAAAGCTACTAATTAAGTGGATTAAAATTGTCGAGATTTTTAATTTCGTATTATTTTGTCACATACCCATTCACTCTCTATGGTTATAGTTGTTGTTGTTTGAGTGTTTGTAGGCAATTTCAAATAATGATCATGAAACAATACAAATTTACAAAATAGATAAATTTGATGCGTTTATAATAGGGTTGCATAAAATCTCTCATCTTGATCATGATTTGGGACGGAAAATTATTTCAAATAAAAATTTCAATAGTGATTCAGTATGATTTTACGTCCCGAATAAAAAATATGAAAATTGATACACTTTGTTGGCGTAATTTTTTGCGCAATGAAGAGAAACGTGTAAGGTTCAAACCTCTTGAGATAAAGTCCCAGTAAGGGGTGTTTGATTAATTGAATAAGCCTCAAAAGGGCACAAGTACACAAATTACAGTCCTAAGGACTATGAAACTAAGAAATGAAAAATAAAAATATGCTCGTTTGATACTTCATTTGATCGGGGCTTTTAATCTTCGCATGAGTGAGCCTTTTATAGCGAAATTTGTAAACCGCTCGGACGGTTTCGGCTCATAACCTTTTTGCAATGCTGGGTCATGCTTCCAACCGTTGCGTTGTGTGCCATAACTGCCTGATCGTGGGGGGGGAGGGGGAATGTCTAATTGTTGTAATCGTGGGATCAACTGCATCATGTATTCGGTCATCCTGAGTCTTTTGTCGTTCTAATCGCTGTTTCGGTCATCCTGAGTTGTTTATCGTTCTAATCGCTTTGTTATCTGGTGATTGCTCCGATCGCTCTTCCTTTCGTCGCTCTGCTTGCCTTCATCCTTTACTCCTTCACTGTGAGCGATTACGCTCTATGGTGATTTTCTTTTGTCAACACTCAACACACTTTAATCACTCTGGATGGAAAATGATATAATATTTTTATCTAATTTAGAGTGTAATATATAGTTGTACTAGGGGACTAATGACTGAGTGGAAATAACAAATATTTATTAACACGCTATCATATAACGAAGCTCCAATATTTCACTTTATGATAGATTATAAACAAGCTTAAAACATTAAATCACAAAGATCCAACAATAATGTTGAAAATTTGTATGCTGAGACGAGAGAAAAAAAAAAAGGAAACCGAAATTACTCTTGAGCTATATATAGTGGCTATTTTCAAAGGGCATGAGAGACTGATTTGCTGTTTTCAATTGTTATGGTAATATCATTACTCTCAAGATAGTAAAGCATGACCATTGAAAATTTATCATTTTGGGTATAAGATAGTTATTCATTAATTAAAAAAACTTTATTTCAGTTTTAGGAGCATTAAACGAATTTTTAAAGTGTGATCTTTATTAGTAACGGATAAAAAAATATGTTTTTTTGTTTGTTTGAAGGATTCATAGTTGATCTAAAATTAGAGACAAGTTTTTTGACAAAAAATAAATAATAGACCCCAATTGATCATAAATTTTGGAGTTACAATTAGCCGCTTGTGTAAACTATCACAATACTGATAATTGAGATGACAACGGACCGGATATAATAGAGGTATGTCAATACTTGTATCCGTATGAAAAAATTTATAGAAATAATTGAAAGAAAAATAGCAAATAATAATATACCCAAAAACTAAAAAAAATGGCTTTTTTTATTAGATGACTCCTATTTATGTCTCTTATTTTAATAGGAGATTATGTTTTAATATTGTAATAGATTTTTTTAAATTTTATAAGAAATTACAATATATCTTTTTAATTTATCGGAGATTATGCTTTTATATTGTAATGAGTTCTTAGTTTAATTCTACAATTTAAAAAAAAAAAAAAAAGAGGATATTCTATTTTTATATTAGAATTCTTACTTTAATAATTATTATTTTAACTTCATAATTTTAAAATAAAAAATTAATTTTAGAGATATTTTATTTTTATAATTTAATAATAAAAAATTTGTTGTAGAGATTAGGTGTCAAGTATTAAATTAATAGGTTTCTTATTTTTAATAAGAGATTATGTTTTTATTTTATAATAAGTTTCTTATTTATTATTAATTAATTAATTAAATTAATATATTTTTTATTTTAATTGGATATTATATTTGTATGTTGTACTAGGTTTCCTATTTTAATTATACAATTTAATAATAAAAAATTGTAGATAAATTTTAATATTATAATTTAATAATAATTAGAAAAATCTATTTTTATATTACAATAATTTTCTTATTTTAATAATTTATTATTTTAATTTTAAAATAAAAACTAATTTTAGAGATATTGTGGTTTATGATTTAATAATAAAAAATTATTGTATATATTGGATGACATGTATTCAATTAATAGATTTATTATTTTAATATGAGATTATGTTTTTATTTTATAATAAGTTTCTTATTTTAATTTTTAATATTAAAAGCAATTTTAAAGATATTTTAATTTTGTAATATAATGCATTGTTGTTGTAATATGTTCTTATTTAATAAATTAATAAATTTAATTATAATTTAATGAAATTTAATAGTGAGCTGATACGAGAAGCCTAAAAATATTTTATATTCTCAAATGGGTTTATTTGAAGGATACAGATTAAAGTGTCTCATATATATACCTAGTTAATATATTTAACGAGTATTAAAAATTATATCCACACTTAATTCATTTTTAAAAATAAATATTAAATATTATTCTTAATAATCAGATCTGTAACGACCGGTGGATATTACTACTACCTATGACGATATTTTTACGTACAAGACCAAGGAATGTGAAATAAAACATGACGGGATTCAGATACAATTATGAAAAGACTTCGCAAACGATTGATAAAATTTTCGAGATCCCGAGAAGGAACTGTACCGTATGCCCTTTTATACTATATATAGTATTTTGGCATAATTTTTTCATACGAACTCGGAATTTTATGAATTTTATATCGACCAAGACCTACAACTTCCGCGTTATACATTTTTCCAAAATCGGACCAGAAACGGGTCAAAAACGCAAGTTAAAATCTGAATGAATAGTGATTTTGGACCCAAATGATAAAAACACTAAAATTCTCCATTTCTCTAGATAATTCCACACTCTTCCTTATCAATTAGGTCCTACTATATAAAGGATCCTATTCACTATTGCCAAAGGAGAAGATAGCGTGAAGAAGCCGACGGAAAAAGAGAGGGAAAAGAGGAAGAAGGAGAATGAGAATGAGAGAAGAAGAAGAAAAAGAGAGGAAGGGAGAAGAAAATAAAAGAAATGAGTGGGAAGGCTTGGCATCCATGGAAGGCTAGGAGATTAAAAGAAAGCCAAGAATATGTAGGTAAGAATCAATAACCCAAAATCTAAAGTTTTTGATTCTTGATGAAATGTATGAGTTGATGATGATAATAATATGTTTTGAGTTTAAATTGATGAGAATATGATTCTAAGGGTGAGGATTTGGCAATTAGACATTTGGGTCTAAGATTTTTAGTTTTGGGTTTATATATACCATGTGAAGTATATGTATAAATTGAGGTTGATTATTGATTAATGAAAGAATAAAGTATGATATAATGAAGTGGTAATGATGTATGAAAGATTGGTTTGTAGTTTGAAAGTGTTAAAATGAAAGTAAAGAAATGGGTTGTGATGTTGGTTAATTAAGTTTGAAATGTTTAAAGAATTATTTAGTAATGTTAAATTGATGAATTAGTGAGTGATTAATGTTGATTATATGGTAGTTTGAGATATATGGAATTGATGTAAATGGTTGGATTGGGTGTTGAAAATGATATGGAGAGTTAAGGTGGGAATTGGCCAAATTTCGGTCTGCAGCAAAGGAAAACAGAACCTGGAAGACGAGCGCGCGTCGCGACGTGGGAGGACCCAGCGTTGCGACGCTTAACAAAAAAACATGGCACTTTTGTTAGCAATCCGAATTGATTTCAGACAGTTCCAATCTCACCCCAGCATAGTTAAGATCACCATTAGGACCCTAAATCAGTTCCCTAACTGACATTCCTCACCAACTCTACCTAATAGAATGAATTATATTCTTACGCACCCGAAACTAGTAAGTTTGTCTTAATTCTATAATCTATCTCATAACTTGAAAATCTGACCAAATTATCACTTTTAGATCATTTCAGGAAATGCAATAATCTCCGACAAAGCGATATAAATCCTTCCAGTTTCCAAACTCTGTGAGTGGACTCTCTTTCTTCTCAACTGATTTATTTATTATTATTTCAGACTTATATTTTCATGCTTTAGGGCGTTAGAAAACTTTGTTTCCAGTTAATATTATATAATTGTAATTTGAGAAATGATATGATTTTCAGAGATCATTATTTACAGTTTAAGCTTTAAAATATGACTTTTACGTTTTCAGGGCATGAGGTAAAACCTCACCCCATTATGTAACTTGATATACATTCGGAATTGACGGATACTTTGGAATTGACGGATATAGTAGCATGTGCACATGTGGAGGACTGAGAGGACGCTCTCAGATCCTCGAGCAGGACTAGGGACTACAGCGTCCCGAAATCCTGATTTCAGAACTTGGTGGCTATACTGCCAGTTGAGTGATGGTCTTGGGTGTAGAGCTCTACGTTTCCAGTTGAATATTGGTCCTGTACGTAGGGTACCACCAGTTCTAGAGTACACCCAGTTGAGTGATGGTCCTGGGTGTAGAGTGACGTCCAGTTGAGTGATGGTCCTGGCCGTAGAGCAGTTTTCAGATTTCAGTATTCAGACTTTCAGTACACAGTTTTTCATATTTTCAGTATAAAGTTTTCAGAGTTTTCAGAGTTTCAGAAACCAGATTTTCAGAAAATAGTTTTCAGAAACCAGATTATCAGAAACAGATTTCAAAAGAAATAAAGTTTCTATAAAAGATATTTTAAAAAGTATGATTTTAAGTTAAAAGACTTTTACTTCAGTTTTCGATTTTTAGTCCACTCACTTAGATTGTATAGCAATCTAACCCCCCCCCCCCACCAGTTTTTAGTTGTTTTGCAGGATTTCCGGAGGACGATGCTTGGGAGGATGGATACTGATGCAGTCACAAGGGTTGGAGTCCACCAGTACTTAAGTCACAAAGTGTAAAAGTCCAGTTCAAAGTCAAGGAATTTGTATGCATTAGAGTTGTGATGGTCAATATAAGAGTCTATTGAAGTAATGAAACAGAAGCATTTATAGAGTTTGTATTTACAAGTAATAAAAGTGTTTCATAACCGGCTGAGTTAGAGTTTATATGCATGACATTGCATTAGAGTAGTTTACATTACGGTCAGAAAGTCATAGGCTTATAGGGTTAGCACAGCTATCCCTGCCGGTGACATCTCTCGGATCGGGGATGTTACAAGATCGAGTAAATTTTTTCCATGGAAATTTTTATCATCTTGTCGATAATGGCATAATGAGGGAGAAAATCTTATATGCAACAGTGATACCACGTCATCCATGCAAAAAGCTAATTATTCACTGCCACGAGTGCTAAAAATTAAAAAATAATTAAAAATAGGTGAAAAAACTCTAAATATCATTTTTTAATTCACTTATAATAACACGTCACCCATATCACTATTACATCCCTTAATCTCTCCATAATGACGGTGACATAAAGCATTACTGAACTCGAAACGCACACAACTAATGAAGGCAGTGTAATTGCCACCTATTGGTCGAGAATGGGGACACACACACATGACATAATTATATAATCGCTTCAAAGATCTGCCACCTGGCCAAACAACGATAAGGCTGCATTATCAAATTTTGGTACCTACCAATCAGTTACCCCCTCAATAAATCTTTTAACAATCGTACGATTCAATTAATCATAACCCCCCATATCTTCCGTCCGATTTGTTGACCCCGCCTCTGTTATCGTGCCTTTGGACCGCTATGGTTGTCCCATTTGTTCTAACTGGGGTCCACTCCAACCTCAAATCTCAAAATCTAACCTAAATGAATCTACCGCATAAGGGAGTGGGGGCGCACCATTACAGTAACACGTGGCATGACCCATGTACTAAATCCTAAAAAAAATAGCATAATTTTTATTTTTTTAAAATCTAGATCGTTGGATCGTAATCTAACAATCCAAATTAACACTAAAGCGGGCTCCGATATTCTTTGGCAGGACCCCCACGGTCTAAATTGATATAGAGACTGTCATTATAAGACAATTCAATCAATAAATAACCCGTTTACTGAAATAATAGCCCTCATTTTTAAGGTTGTGAAGAAATATTAATAATTGACGTGACATGTTTGGCTGGAAAGAAAAGCCCACATGAACGTTGAATAATCCCACCATCCCACTCATCATGGTCATGAAGGATACACAAATATACTACATGAACGTTTTATTGCAACCATGGTACTTGTAGGAGAAAGCTCATTCATCTTAGCTATGTCAAAATTTTTATATTTTGTTTTTTCAATCGTGGAGGGCTTTTGCTCGCCGTTGGTTATATTAGCGTCGTTTGATTAATCATTATGCCTTCTCCGATATTGTGATTTGAATCTTGATATTGGATGGCATGCATGTAGGTATTTTGAACACCATCAAGTGAAAAGCCTTCCACATTAAAGGGGTTCTTTTTGTGAAATACTTTTGTTGGATGTGAGGTACATGGAGCCTCTCACGACTTTGCCTTTGATGTGGCACCACGTTTTTGGCCACCTATTTTGAGTGCACCAAACTAACTTTGATATCTTTGGTCCACTTAAAGCACTTACATAATTTCCAGCTTAAAGGTTCGAATCTAAAAAGGAAGACATCCAGAATTATCACTACAAGAAAATGGACTTTTAATGTCCAAATATTTAGAGTCAAAATCTTTTTCGACGCTAAAAGTCTACCATTTAGCGTTGAAATTAGATTCGACACAAAAAAGTTACACTTTTAGCGCCGAAATTGAAATTTGATGCTAAATAATAGAATTTTTAGCGTCGAAATTAATAAATTTATAATGATGTTTTTATGTTTTCTAAAAATTTAATTACTTTTATAATGAAATTTAGTTTAATCGCACTAATTGTAACAAATTTTTTATTTTATTTTACTATTTTGATATTTAACGTCGAAACATTTCATCACTACGTATACGTTTTGAAGCGAAAGCTTGATCAAGTAAGATATTTAGCGCAAAAAAAATCGATTTCGATGCTAAAGATAAGTACTTTTAGCGATAAAATATTTTGTCGCTGAAAATATATTTTGAGCGATGAAATTTTAATTTTTAACGATGAAATTTTTAGACACTAAAGACATTTTTTCTTATAATGTATCAAAAATATGGCACCACATTATGAACGAATTTGTTCGTAGCCCAATATACCGACAACCAACAAAAGCCTTTCACATATATATATATATATATATATATATATATGTCATATCTAGTTTAAGACAAAAACATATATGAGACATATGAAATTAACGAATATGTGTTATGTTATTGATACACTCATCCCACATAAGTATTTCACTAAACTTAAACAAAAGCAAATATTGAAGATGATCTCGGAGCTTTCCCTGCGGCGCTATATTCTTTGACCACAATCGAAGAGATTATAGGTTTGATGGTGGAATAGTTCAACTGTAGATAAAGAAATCGCAATTAAATACCCATTTTTAGTGAACTAATATCATTTCAATGAGTCAACTTAAAGACTGTCCATTATATTTTTTTAATCTCATTTGTGTCAAAATATGATTGGTACCCGAAGGCCTCAATGTTGTTCCCCAGAACACGAAATGAAAGAGATTTTTATTGATATATGACTGGTCTAATAGTTGATGGAAAGTCATATACAATATAAATTTAGTAAGTGGAAACTATTTCTTCCGTATAAGATGGTTAATTATAATCTTCATTTTTATACTATTTAGGGCGTAATTATTATTACAATTAGGAATTGTGTAATTTTTTAGCGCAAAATTTAAATTTCCACGTTAAAGAGTCAACCATTTGCGTCGAATTTTAATTTCGACACTAAATGTCAAAAATTTAAATATAATTTTAGAATGCCGGAGTTTTTTTTTTAAATATTTAAAAAAATATATATCATTTAGCGTCGAAAAATTTAATTCGATGCTAAATCATAGATATTTAGAGTCGAATTTTAATTTCGACGGTAAATGATAAATTTAAAATTTTTCATTTCCCGCCTTCTAAAATTTGAATTGATTGCATAATAAAATTATATTTAATTTTTTTGACATTTAATGACGAAATTTCAACGCTACAAGTAAAAAAATTCGACGTTAAAGGGTAAATTTAAAATTTTCAATTTCTCGTTTTCTAAAATTTGAATTTATCGCCTAATAAAATTATATTTAAATTTTTAACATTTAGCGATGAAATATCGACGCTAAAAGTCAAAAATTTCTACGCTAAAGATAAAAATTTTGGCGTAAATAATTCCTATTATTTTAGGATCTTTAGGGACGAAAGCCTATTTTATCGCTAAAGTTTATTATTTTCCTATAAATTCCTTTACTCTTTCATTTTTCATATTATCACTTTATTTCTCTCATACTCTTATTTCATCGCTAAAATTCTTTTTTCCTTAAGGTTTTGTTTCATTTTTTTTATTTTATATTAACATCTAATGATTTTTTTTTTTACGGGGAATAGGAAGATGAAGAAATGATGGAATTGAAGATGGTGAAAAAATGAAAAACAAATGAAAGTGAAGATAAAGAATATGGAGGTGAAGATAAAGAAAATATATAGAAAATTATAGTTTATCATTTTTTTTTTATTGTGATAAATTTTGTAATTTTATTTTTATATCAATAAATATATCCTTGTTATAATTTTATAATAAATTTATATGATATTTTTATGTTTTCTAAAGATTTGATTACTTTTGTAATGAAATTACTTTGAAATAAATTTGTAATGTCAATTTTGTAAACATTTATTTCTAACAAACATTTTATTTATTTTTACTATTTTGACCTTTAGCGTCGAAATATTTCGTCGCTAAAGATCTTCTACGTTTTGACGTGAAAGCTTAGTCGATGAACATATTTAACGTCGAAAACCGATTTCGACGCTAAAAGTATGTACTTTTAGCATCGAAAATGATTTTCAATGCTAAAGATAAGGACTTTTAGCGACAAAATTATTTCGTCACTGAAGATTATTTTTAACTTCGAAATTGATTTTTGATGTAAATATCTTACTCGACCAAATTTTCACGTCAAAATTTTATTTCGACACAGAATACCTTTAGCGTCGAAATTTTGACTTTTAACGATAAAATTTTTTGACGTTAAATGTCTCTTTTCTTATAATGAAAATTGACATAACCATTTCACACGACCATGGCATATTCAAACGACATGGAACACCGTACATAATTATAAAATGAGTATGCCTGTTAAAAGAATAAAAAAATTCTCATTAAAAATTATTTTTTTATTTGTTAATGTATTAGAATCTATATTTTTTTAACTTTTATCACTGCATCCTCAATTTTTGCTATCATTAGAGAATGAATATATATACCCACACAATGAGGTTACAATAAAGATGTATTCATTTTAATAAAATAATGAAAAAACCTAAAAATATAAGAAAAATACACACTCTAATACAATGAATTTTTTCTTTCAAATAAAAAATATAATGTTTTTTTGTCATGTAGTGTTTACGGATACGTGATTTTTTTTTTTTTTGTTGGTCTTTTCCCTAATTCTCTTTTGATTAAAATGATGAGGTCCTTATTAGAATATCAATGTGTATGTGTATAAAATTTCATTACAAATAAGAAGAGAATCTGAACATTTATATTATATCTATGGAGATTAACTTTTGCTATGAAGGAGATAGAATCGGCCTAAAGGACATGAGGACAAGACTCTTAGGCTAATGTAATGTGAGAACAAGACCCGCATACTAATAGAATGTGAGAACAAAGCAGTAGTTTAATAAAATCAAACTCGAATGATGTGAGAATAATGCATACAAACTAATAAAACAAGACACAAATATTAATAATTACATGGGTTTTTTATTCACTCATGTCATCTTGAGAGTACGAGTGTCTTGATTAAATGAGGTACCATGGACTATCTTCAAGATTTTTACCAAAATTATTATTTAAAATTCATTAATTATTAATTATTTGATTTAGGTGAAGAAAAAGATTATCGAGTCAAATCCGGAGCTAAATATCTAAATTGCCCATGGCGTATCTCATTGGATGTACGCAGGCTAATAGACTAGCAACGGCAAGATGTCGTTGGATATACGTTTACTAATTTCAACCAGGCAGTTATCTTATGCCAAAAACACCCACGAAGTTGAATTCCGTTGAGGAAATTATTGACGAACCCTATGGGCATTTATGTACTTTTGAGAATGGAAGGTATAATGAAACGGACCTTTCGCGTTCTCCATTACGAGAGGAAAAGTCATATTACCCTCAAAAGCTGACGTCATATTCGCAATTAAAATCGATCCGCGTCGTTTTCAGACCGTCCACGTGGCTGGATTTTCCCATACTAATTATGGAAAACCCCGAAAACATTTGTAATTTCTATCCATATAAATCTTCCCACGTGTACTCCTTCTGGAACTAACAGGCGCAGTCCCCGAGGCCCAAGGCCTACGTGCCCCTGTAATGGAGCCAGTACATAACACTTCTCCGATTTCTATTGGCTCTTCTGTGGGGCCCAATCGTAAAGTCACATTCTTCTCTCTTTACCTGGGCCCCACTCGCCGCAACGGCCACGTTTCGCTTTCCAACCAATCCCTTCTCTTCGCTGTTAACCCAATGTAGCTACACGTGTACGTCCTCACACGTGTCGATCGTCGACGCATGATAATTTATAAATTGCTTCTAGCACTCCATACTGCTCTGGCACGGCTTTGGCTTGATCATTTAGGGCTTTATTATCTCGCCCTCAACTCAGATAACACACAAATTGAGTTCTAGAGAGAGAAAAAACACCGAAGAGTTTTAGAGATAAAACGTATAACATGGACGTAGAAGGATAACCGTATGGAGTGTTGTATAGCGAGGTATGCTGGTGGTAGCGTTTACGATAAGTCAAAAATGGACCGGATAATGCTCCGGTTCAGGGCCGATCGCTCCTAAACCGGCCACCGGCGGTTCTGTTTCTCCAACCGACAGTAGTGGTGGTCCTTTCGCTAGGGCTGGTAAAGGGAAAAGAAAATACTCGAGGGAAAACAGCACCGTTAACAAACGGTGTAATAATAACAGAAAACGAAAGGCTTCTAGTGAAGATAAAACAGAACCTGCTGTTACTCTGCCTCTGTTACCGGATTCTCCTGCAAAAGCGTATCATCCGGGCCCACAGGATAAGGAAGTAGTATGTAACTCGAAGTTAGTTGCCCATGTGGCTTAGTTTTGATAAAGCAGTGAGGGTGAGGGTATGAATCAGGTGGTTTTCTCTGCAGGAGGCTCAGCAGATCCAACGGGTGTGATGATGCCTCAGGCGGTGAGGGTGGCGGGGTCGTCTGTTACTGTGGAATGGTGTGGTGGACACGTGGGTGGATGTAGACAGTTTAGGGAGTACGGACGGAGAGAGGAAGGTGAATCTAGGGAGAGACACGTGTCCCGGGTTCATATCTGATGAGTTCGGTAGAGTAGTTACGTGGACAAATGAAGCTTATACGAAGATGGTAGGCCGGGAGGAGGGAGAAGATGTGGTGGTGTGGTTGGTGATGAAAGTGCCGGCGGTGACCGTAACGCTAGCACACCCGCGGGCTTTCACGTGCAGGGTGAGGGTGCAGTACTCGTTTGGCAAAGAAAAGAGCTCGCTTACTTTACCGTGTGATGTGTGGAAAATGGACGGCGGTGGCTTTGCATGGAAACTCGACGTCAATGCTGCTCTCTCTTTGGGTAGGTAAATGAAACGACAGCCGTCTGATCTGGTGATGAACTGATGATATTTTGATCTGACCTTAAAACTAAGGAATTAACATTATCGTAACCAACTTTTAAATCCGTTCAATTTACATCTAGAACTGTTAATATTTTTGGTTAAGTTTCCCGGCGAATCTTTGGAAATAATTTCTCTCGGGGAAAAAAAAACCCGAATATGACTGCCTACATCTGCAGCTGTTGCTGCACCTGCAAGCACTCATCTGGGTGGTAATTAGTGTTCGCTTCCTAAGCATACGTTAAGAGTTAATATATTTTAATGTAAAATTAAGCTTGGTTTTATAATATGGTCCTCATGTGAAATTTGCCATACTAATAATATTATTATTATGTGATCAGGGTTTTTTTCTTTTCTTTTTTTTTTTTTTTTTAAACAACATAACACAATTTTCCGTAACTAACAGAGCCTATGTCAATATTAGTGTAAAATTGCTGATTATATATTCTTAATTAAAAATAAAATAATATGATACATATTTTGTACATCAATTTTATAATATACAATCAATTTATTCTAATAAAAATTTCGGGAAGTATCGAAAATTTCAATTTTCACTTCAGATTTACCCACATAGTTCGCATGATATCTTGAGAAAAGATATTAAGGGGTGTATTCAATTGAGATTTTAAAAGACTTTTTTGGGTTAAATAAGTCTTGTGATATTCAATTAAGATTTTTAAATAATTTAAAAAGTCTTGTGGTATTCCATTAAGACTATTAAGATTTTTTAAAAAGTGTATCCAAATCTAGTGATATTCAATTAGGATTTTAAACAAGTAATAGAAAGTCTTATGGTATTGAAAACATAATTATTTTGAAGGATTTTTTTATATTTGTGATTTTGTGGGACTTTTTAGTGAAAATTATAAATATCAAACTGTATAAAAATCCCACCCTAACCCATGAGACTTTTTATATAAGATTTTTTTGAGAGTTAGAAAATAGAAGATGAACATACATATTAGTTAGAAAATAGAAGATGAACATACATGTTATTTGTTCGTGATCAAATTACTTGCTTATTAGTAATTTCTTCTTTTTTCTTTCAATAAAACAATATGACTTTCTTTTAAATGCAACTGGTAATGTCATTTCTACAACTATTTTTCTGAATGAATTTCATTTTCGAGTAGGAAAATTCTATCACATTTAAAAATAATTTTCTAGATTTTCTTTGAGGCCAACAGAACTTATTCATTTGGATAGATAATAATATACAAAATGAATTTAGCACAACAAAGATTTTTTTTCCTCATTTTCTTGCTAATTTTTTACTTGTATTTTATTTTTTTTAAAAAAAATCCCAAATTTAAGGAAAAAATTATTTATCAATTATTAAGATCATTGATGCCGAAGTGTTATCTTTTCTTCATCGGTCAGAAAAATGACATTCTGTCATACAAACTCATAAAATATTCGTAAGTGAGAGAAATGACATTCTGACATTTTGAACCAATTGACTTTCATTAATTTTTTTTTATTTATGATTTCATTGCATATAATATCGGTTCTAAAAAAGGAAAAAAAAACTATAATAATCCTTTCAAATCTTACAAATTCTTATGAAATAAGTCTTTTAAAATCTAATATGTAAAAAATCTTGATTAAAAGAAATCTCATAAAATCTTGTAAGTCATTAAATTCTTTAAATGTCTATTACAATATTTAAATGTCTTTTAAAATCTACATGACTTATTTATTTATAAATAGTTTTTTTAAAATCTCAATTGAATACACCCCTCTAATTCTACAAAAAAAAAAAACATGAAACAAAAAACCACACAAATAAAGAGTGGATCCAAAGAATTACACATAGCAAAGAGCAATAGAGGAGGGTATTGTATATGTGTATGAGTTTCTATAGAAATAGAGAGATTAGTCTCAAATCTAAAAAATAAATGGGAAATGAAAAGTTTATAAGTATTTGCTAGAGACTTATATTAAATTGGAAAAAAAAAATTTGGGTTTGAAGTATGTGGATGGTTGACATGACATTATAATTAATTAATATAGTTAATAAAATATTTAATTAATCTGACTGATATTATTTCCATTGATTTTATAAAATCAAAGGAGTATACTGCAGATCAATTAACAAATGGTATACTAAAGGAGCAAGTGTTATATTTATCGAGGGGAATGAGCTTAAAGCCAATACAATGAGAAGTCACCTAGTGGTTACCCAATCTAGCAATTTGGTAATTCAAGTATAGGTTCAATGTGTAAAACTAGTTGGATAAAACTCAAGAGCATAACAAGTTACTCATTCCTATGATAATGGAAGTTATGATAATATGACGACAATGATGAATGACTAATCATCTTAATGACACTAACGGTGTTTTGTCACGTATATAGGGAATAATGTGGGGTTGCATTTATGAAAATGAAATGGCTAAATTCTATAAAGCTCATATGAATCCAGGATTGTTCAGGACCAAAATGAGCGCAACCGTATGAATCGAAAGGTGTCAAAATTCGATATGTGTGATATTTATTGTCTTGATTTATAAAATATGGTGAACAATTCAATGTCTTCTATACACACTGACTCATCGATAAATCCAACAAGTACTTATTAAGGAAGGTTCAAGTCCAAAAGACATATCTCCTAAAGCGTATAGTTTTTAAGTTTTCTCTGGATCATGCTATGTACGGTATCGCCACTATTTGTTATACAAATATGGGGTATTGTAAGAGTTTGCATAGAAATAGATAGAGTTGTCCCACATCTAAAAAACAAATAGGAAATGGAAGGTTTATAAGTGTTGTCTAGACACTTGTATTAAATGGGAAAAAACAAGGCTTGAGCTTAGGTGAAGTGTGTAGATGGTTGGCATGGCATTATAATTAATTAATATATTTAATATAAATATTTAATTAATCAAAGATGGGTCTTGGGCCTTAAGGCTCTTGGGATTTATTAAATGCCTTGTGCTAGAAAATATTTCTTTTTTGTTTCTTTTATTTTTAATTTTAAAGACAGAAGAACACAACTCTACAGAAAGGTTAGAAAAACGTTTTGCATCTATTCGTCATTTAACTGTTTTCTATTTTGTTTATAAATATAAAACAATATTGCAGAATTCTACAGAATTGATATCCATATGATCCTTGAGATACATAATTTCCATATACAAACTTTCGATTCTTGAAAACAAACATCCAGTAGATTAGCCAGGGGTCGAAACATCGGGTGCATATTTTCGACTTACATATTGTTGAATCCTGGTCGTAGACGTATAATGAACTACAAGCACAAGAGTATGGGAAAATTTCTCCTATAGGACATAGCCTAATACGCCAGTCTCAATCTTTACAAGTCAGCGAGTTTATTGATTTTAGTTATTTGAATTGTAAGTTTCGATTCTGATTTAATTTGTTGATTAAGTTTCTGTTTTTGGTTCATAAGTTTGTAATTTTGTATATAAGTTTTTGTTTTAATAAATTCTATTGCATTCGTTGATTGTTCTTTTAACAGGGGGTTGTCCTGCCGAGTGATTTATGAGAACAAAGGAGAAAATGAAGGGAAACAAGAAGAAAAAAAAGAGAGGAAAGATACAATGATGAAAAAGGTGAAAGAAAAGGAAGGTGATAAGCGGTGAATATGTTAATATTCATTATTCAAATTAGAATTTTATGAGTTAGTTCGAGATTTATGAGTATTTTGATGTGTTTCATGTTTATTGTATAGGTTCATAGTATAAAATGGCTGAAACGGGCTTAACGATCAAAGAAATGACAACACAAAGAAAAATTGTAACTACGGTAAAGACCTGAGTAGCACATCCCGACGCACTGTAGTAGAAAAATAAGGCAGAATGTAATTTTTAGTCCGTGTTGCGATGTGACATTTTGAGCGCCGCGACTCCGCAACAATACTCACGCACGTTGTGTCATGCGTATGATTCCAAGACTTCAAAAGAGTTTGCATAAACTTAAACATGAAGGTATACATAGCTCTTTATAAATAATAGCTCATCCCAACTATAATCATCATAGCTTTGAAGCCTCCAAAAAAAACTTTGGAGAGAAAACGAAGTACATCAAGCAAACACAGCACCGAGGTTTAACATCAAGAAGCTTTGAAGCCTCCAAAAAAACTTTATAGGAAAACGAAGTACATCAAGCAAACACAGCACCGAAGTTTAACATAAAGAACGAAGAAGACCGCCGACTTCAACAGAGTTTACTTTTCTCCTCTTTCATGATGTTTTGTTTAATTTTGACTATTTATATAGAATTCTCTCTCATGCGTTGTAACTAAACCATTAATATAGGGTTGTGATGAAACTCGGTACTCTAATATATAATTGATTTTCTTATTTACTGTGTGATTTATTGGCTTATTTATTGAACTTTATGATTCACATTTCTAACTACTTGGTCACCATAAGATTGAATTGGGAAACTTATTTAACTTGAAAAATGATTTTTGGTTTGGTCTTCGGTTCAAAAACGCACGATCTCATTTAATGGATTTTCCCGCATGATAGAAATATACATGTAGGGCGTGCATAGTCATAATTGCAACATGATTTTAAATAATTCAAATTAAATTGGTTAGCATAG
>SKCR01041472.1:0-66743 GCA_019454045.1 Zanthoxylum bungeanum
GATTGTTCGAGATGCGGTATTCTGAATCTGCCCCTGGAATAAAAATCACCCGTCAACACTAATTATTGTCAAAATTCATTAAATCTTAACATGAATAGGGTGCGTAGAAATACTGTAAAACGTGCAATATTAAGGTTATATGAAAAAAAATTAATTAATGAATTTCAAAATATTAATGGACGTGTTTCTATATGTAGTGATATTGTTAGGGTTGGTGCTCGAAGTGCCAATCCGGATCGTATTTATGTCCAAATCAAGAATACGAACAATGTTTTTTTCCATGATATTACTTATTTAATGGTAGCACCTCTTGTCTTTTATATACATATTCGATCTAATTACGATTAGATATCTAATTATGATTAGACTGAAACTAAATCTGATTTAGTGATACGTGCATTTTCGACAAAGACCCTGGAATTTACAATGTAGTGCGCAATTACAACATAGTTTGTAATTGACATTGGGAAGCGTCACTATAAGTTGTATATCCTTAAATAAAGTTCATGGTCAAGATTTACTAACACAGATCGGTTAGTAAAATCCGCTGAAACCAGTACATGTAGTATATCGTGACTTGGTCCGATGGTTTATCTCAATAAACCATGAGTCTCGGGAGACTCGTATAGACATGTAGGTGTTTATTTGATAAATACTGAACGACTCACTGAAGATTTCCTAATAGATGGTACATCAAAGTCAATAGGAATCTTCTCGAGTTGAGCGAGCATAGTGGTCATTCGACTTGAGATACCACATTGGATATATGAGTTATCCTCCACACTTTGATGGCAGTCACGTCACCGATCTATTTAGATCATACATCCACATGTTCGTTGGGTGTGGACTGATGCTCATGATATCCATTGCGTATCAAGATAGAATCTGTCAATCCTGTGTACAGACCATATGTATCTTACACGTGTTTGCGATCTAGTAAATCTATGACCGTGGTATAACTTTGGAAGCAAGTTCCGAGTGTTATTTAGAGACCGTAAATTTGAATGTCGACTATATTATACCATAAAGATTTGACGTTCTTATCTATATCTCATGTATAATATGGATGGCTTGTGACGGAGGGATTATACGTATGCAATGACCTCGACTTGCATAGTTTAGCGAGATTATATGTGGTCGTCATAATTCATGAGTGGGTGAATTATGGACACGAAATTGGATTTCGTGACGGATAAACCTAAACTTAGAGAGTCACACAATATGAAGTGTACTCGTTGAGCACTTGGGTAACGCATTATGAATAATACAGATTATTCATAATACTTCACCGGATTAAATGAGTTAATTCGAATCATTTAATCAGTTAAACGAAAATACATGCATTAGGGGCGTTTTGGTCAATTAATAATTAATGTGTATTTGTATTTGATACAAAATTTGATTTGATACATATTAATTATTTGTCAAATAAGACTTTGACACATGCCATTAATATATGTATTTGTTATTTAATGTAAATAAAAATACATATATAATAATAATCGCATTAATTAATTATTTAGGTATTTATATGTTAAATATCTAGATAATTAAATTATTTTAATATTACATAAATGTTATGCAATATGTTTGATTATTATTGGTTACATGTGGCATGATTTTATTAAGCTTAAAGTTTACAAATTGAATTTGTCAACTTAAGGCTTATTATTGTTTAATTAGATTAAAAATGACCAAAATGCCCTTCACCCCCTCCTAAGTCGGTTTTGACCATTATTTAAAGTTGGAAAATTTTATTTTCTTTAACAATTAACCTCCATGGCCGAAATCCACCTCTATAAAGCACCCAAAAATTTCTTGAAGAGTCAAGGAAGAAAATGATGAAATTCAAGAAAAAATTTAAGGAAATTACAAGATTTGGAGGTAATCTTCAATAATCTTAAACTTAGAAAACTTATCTCTTGTTCTTGAATATCTAGAATAGTTATAGGGTTTCTTTTTTTCTTATATTTTGGGGGCTTTTTGATTTGGATGATGGATTTGGAGGCTAGATGCATGTGTGAAGTTAGATTGGATAATATTATTGTAATATTAGTTCAATTTTGTCATTTGATGACTTGTTGTCATTCTAGAGTGTTGTGACCACTCTTGTAACTCATATAATTGTTCTTGAGTTTTTCATAGGTGGTGGATTTGGTTGGTGTTAATATTAATATGATTAATGTTGAGAAAATTGGATTTAAAGCATAATTATGACAAACAAGAGATACAAAAATAAAGAATTGAAAATTTATATGATTTAACAATAACTGAAGGAACGATGATTGGAACATCCGGCATTGACAACGATGATTAAGGTAAATGAATTATTCAAATTCAACAAAAAGGTAAGAAAACTACATGATAGTTTTCATTTTCCATTTTTATAGAAATTCTATAATGAAATGATTCTTGCCATTAGATTATAATAAAATTATCTGAGCCGCCAATTAAGCCACATAAAGATAGCATCTGTTACTTTCTCTTTCCTCTCATACCATTGTACTTTATAATATAGATTAAGAACTAACTTTGTAAGTTGAAATTGTTATTTTACACGTGTTTGGCATCTATGCAGCTCACTTTTTTTAATATTATATTAATAAATACAAATTAATATGTTCATGAATTATTAGTACTGGAAAATATTATTAAAATTATTTGAAGACACCCCCGATTTATAATGTAGATTCATTCTTAAGTTAAATAAATAATACATATGAAAAACAAGTTATAATAAAATATAAATGTTCGATTTTTAATACTTTAAACTCCCATTAGAAAGTAGTTGCCAACGAAACCACTAAAGTTAGCAACAGGAGGGATTGGGTGCGGTTTCCATTATAAATATGAGACGATTTCGGATTTTATATCAATATTTCATATATCATCTCGAATCATTATTACGATTCGTATTTTTAATAAAATTTAGGATTTGAAATGTTATTTAAAAAAATCATCTCGTATTTAAAATTTTTAATCGGATAAAAAATCGTGGAAATCTCGTGGATTTTCTCCGCTAGATACCACCACCTTATATATAATATAGTTCCATAACTAATTAAAAAGCTTATTAATTTATTTTATAGTATTACAACTTCTTTTTCCCCCTTTTTTGGCCTTTTTGTTTTAGTGGGTGGCTTGAATCTGGGTTCATTGAAGATATGGTCTTCGAGCTGAAGCTTGGTGGAAAGATTAATTTTTGAGCATGACCCAGGTGAGTTTATTGTTTTTTCTCTTTTATAACCACTTTATTTTTTCATTTTCATGATTAGTTTTTTAGATTATTTTCAATGGCAGTTTGTAGATGTGTGGTTGTTTTGAATAAAAATGGAAAGAATTAGTAAATTGAATCAGTTCAAGTTTGGATTTTGATCAATTGCAATAGTAGTTATTGATCGTATGTGATATGCTTTTGCAAGTGTATGTTTCGGATTCATTTTCGTTTACTTGGTTATTTGAGCTCTAAGTAATAATAGTTATCAATTAGAAGATTCATTGTTTTGTTAGAGCTTAAATACTGTTACTGGTCCAGTAACCAATTCTTAAAAAGTAAAAATTAGGCTGAAAATTGTACTTCAGTCATTTTTTTGGGGTCTTTTAGATGAGTTATAATGATCAATGATGGCATCACTGAGTTGAAATGGGATAATGGTAAATTGAGAAAGGCTTTAGATGTATTTAAGGCTTTACTTTTTGCATTTCAGATTTTCGAAATATTGTTTGAGAGAACGAAAAGGGTTAAAGCATTTTCCTATTAGGTGGTGTCGGTTATATGGATCTTTTCACCCCATTGCAATGTTCTAAAAAACACTAGGCGCTAGTCGTTCAGTGGAGAGCGCCTAGAAGGCGCTTAGGCGGACGGATTAGGCGGTGCTAAGCGGTTTTATTAGGGTTTGTGTTTAATAAATTAAGGCTGGATTTGGCAATTTGAGGTTAATCAGGTTTAGGCTTTAGAAATTTGGGTTCGAATAGGCTTAAAAACAGGATTTGGGAGTCTTAGGCCATCACTGGTGGTGGTTTTGGCGGCGGTTACTAGCGCGTGTAGTCCACACGCCATCGCCAATGGTGGCTGTTCGACGCACGCGCCAGTCCTTCACGTTTAGACAAGGCCGGCCGATCGACACAATGACACCACCCACGCGCTGATCAGAGCTGCTGTTTGTCATAGATCTATGATTTTTCGAGAAGATTTGTTTAATTCCACCGAATTCCTGCTACTCGGGACGGCCAAGTACCACCCTTTTTGAACACTGCACCATTGTGCTCTATTTGAGATCATTGATTCATTAGGTTTCATAAAACCTAGGTAGACAGCGAGATGAATTATTATATCTGGTGGAAGTTAGTTTTTATTTATCTATTTTATATAAATGAACTTCGGTAGGACAATCAAAGTAGAGAAATAATTTTGGGTTATCTTACCGATAAGTTTTAAGTTTTGGGTCAAACTGTTACTTCATACTATGTCAACCCAAGTTTAACGGTTTAACCTTACGGCCTTGTGTTGAGATATGTATATTTGGTACATACTAAAAGTATCAGGAATGTACTTGACCTGACTATTGGATTGATGAAAACTAAATGCTATGAAAAGCTATGGTTAAGAAAGTTGCAAGTGTAGTGGAACTCAGTTACGATGATTGCTAACTGATTTAATACATTGTTAAAGCGAATTGTGCTTTTTATTTTATGATTTGTATAACCACCAAATTAATAGAAGAGAAACAAAATTAGAAGTAAATAAAAGTAAACCGATGAAAGAGATGTGAAGGAAAGTAATTATTGAACTGATGGTCTTCTTTGGAAATTTGAAAACTGAAGTATTTAATATCTTAATTAGGAATTTGCTATTAATTATCATCTTGACTCCATGGTCATTATGCTGTATGTTGTCTTATTCAACTGTTTAATTGGCTTGCTTTGTTAATCAGGACATCTGAGATGGGACTTGCTAAAACCTTTGAAGGCAGCTAGACAATGTCTAATTTACAAAATATGGAGGAAGCTGGAAGGTAATAAACATCATTTGCAATTTAGAAAACCTCACTTCACATCCTCTGTATGTCAGAAAGAATACTAATTGTATATACACCAACTTATTATGTGTCTTGATTTAAGAGAATCCTATGCTTTTCCAGGCTTAATGAAAAGGCGTTCTCAAATGGAGACATCTACGTTGGTAATTTTAAGGGAGAACTTCCCCATGGAAAAGGGAAATATATTTGGTCAGATGGAACGATCTATTACGGTGATTGGGAAGAAGGGAAAATGACGGGAGGAGGATGTATAGTATGGCCTTCAGGAGCAAAATATGAGGGTGATTTCTCGGGAGGGTATCTTCATGGTTTTGGCACCTTCACCGGACATGATGGATTTGTTTACCGAGGGAACTGGAGGATGAATATCCGGCATGGACTTGGAAGAAAGGAGTATCCTAATTCAGATATTTATGATGGCTCATGGAAGGAAGGAGCCCATGAGGGTAGCGGTAGGTATTCTTGGAATAGTGGAAATATATATATTGGGAACTGGAAAAGTGGGAAAATGAGTGGTAGAGGGGTTATGAAATGGGCGAATGGTGATATATATGATGGCTCTTGGTTAAATGGTTACAGACATGGGTCTGGACTTTATAGGTTTGCTGATGAGGGATATTATTTTGGAACGTGGAGTAAAGGACTGAAGGATGGAAAAGGAAAATTCTATCCTGTGGGAAGTAAACATCCATATGTAAGAAGAATGTGTAGCAAACTAGGATATGATGACAATGAAAAAGGACTGATGTCTAAAGGTTCATCAATAAATTCTGAGGGAAGCAAGACCTCAAAGCCAAAAGTTAATCGTAGCTTTTCAGAGAAGATTTCGGTTGGTGGACTCTTAAAAGGTTCAGGTCGATTGTCACACAGAACTGTCAGAACATCTTCATTGGATGAACGTCATCCTTCTATAGAATTCATATGTCATAACTCATGCAATTTGTTGCATGCATCAGATGAAAGTCAATGCGATTTGCAAGAGGACAGCCCTGTAGTTTATGAGAGAGAATATATGCAGGGAGTGCTCATTAAAGAGAAAATTAGGAATCATACGGAACAATCACGCAAAGGAAGAACACGAAATAAGCTTCCAGTGAAAGAAGTGAAAAAGAAGTCATGTGTAGACTTTTTTGAAGGCCATCGAAGCTATTACCTTATGCTTAACTTGCAGCTTGGTATCAGGTAAATTATTGATTTTGGAAACCATTCCTCTCCCAATGTATTTTTTATTTTCCCTTGTCGTGAGGTTTTAAACTTTATGTTTGTTATATATTTGTTTCAGCTGATGATCTTTCTCTCTATAAAAAGAATGTGGTCGCACTGAAGCCAGATAAACTAAAGCTTAGTTATCAGTATCCCCAATAATTAATGTTGTAAAATTTCCCTTTTTGGCTCTTCTTTTGTTAAATAGTTCTGGGATCAGTGTTCCATTGTCTTTTTATATATAACTTTTCCAATCTGCAAGTTGTTAGCAGTCTGAGTTGACAATAGTTGATACTTTAGAGTACGGTCTTGTGAGAATTTGTGAAGAAAATGTGTATTAAAATTTGCTTGAGTTTAGAACTACAATGAGAGGCCTTTATATAGGCATTATACAACTACCATAGTAAATACCCAACTACACTATTAAATGCTTGGTTGAATATAATCTAACAATAAATACTAATTAGCTTCCCAACTAATTCCAACACTCCCCTCAAGCTGAAGCATACATGTTATATGCACCAAGCTTGTTACAGATGAAATCAGCACAAGAATCACAGAGAGACTATAGTGTTTAAAGCACTGCTGGAGAATGCACAACAGGAACATATATGATGACTTGGATGTTTAACGTCGTTGGAGAATGCACGACGAGAACAGATGCGGAGGTTTGGATAGTTTAACATCGCTGGAAAATGCACAACGGGAAAAATTTAAACTATTCCAGAACAGCTCAAAACATCTAAAGAAAACTTGCCAAATCACCCCATAACAAAACCCCGAAAAAAGATCATATGTGGAACTTGGTGCGAATAAGGGAGAAATGACCTATAAGAACTGAGCATTTCGTCGTCATTGGTATTTTCAAGATTGCCGAAGAAGATGCGGCGCGTGAGGCTCACACGTATATAGTGGCTTGTGTTCCCCACGCGCCGGCTTGAACGACGACTCTAAAAGAGAGATACTAGAACCCAAAGAAAGATTGGCTCTGATACCATGTGAGAATTTGTGAAGAAAATGTGTATTAAAATTTGCTTGAGTTTAGAACTACAATGAGAGGCCTTTATATAGACATTATACAACTACCATATTAAATACACAACTACACTATTAAATGTTTGGTTGAATATAATCTAACAATAAATACTAATTAGCTTCCCAACTAATTCCAACAGGTATTTTTCCAAAAAGTTTGTATGCCCTACTGAGCTGATTATCTGGTTTTAAGGGGTGGTTGCATTTTGTTCGCAGTTTGGATCTTGACAGTCCTTAATTTCTATCTGATATGTTTTTCTCCTTTAAATTCTTGAAAACATGATTTATGGTTTTTGATTATTAAAATCAATTGTTGGGCCTTGGTATGAATACCTGATTAAAGTTCACAGGTACACTGTTGGCAAAATCACACCAGTGCCTATGCGAGAAGTTCGAGCATCAGATTTTGGAGATCGAGCTAGAATAAGGATGTATTTTCCTAGAAAGGGTTCCCGGTTCACACCTCCACACAAATCTATTGATTTCTGGTGGAAAGATTATTGTCCTATGGTCTTCAGGTACTTATTCTTCCTTGGTATTCACTAATATATGCCAAGGGAAACCATCCATATCTTCTTATTGTTTTTCACATTCCACCATTTGGGTGTTTTGGCCTTCATGTTAGTGTATGCAGATCACATTGTCATGCATTGTGCTTCTGATAAACTTTTCTTATTCGCACTTAGTGCTGTCAAGCTAATTGTTGTTTATTTCCTGTTCTGATGCAAGGCGAATTCCTAGTAGTACATTTCCTGATCATTTATATGGTTCTTACCTTGCATTGAACAGTTTAGATTCTTAACTTTATTCATGTATATTATGAATTTTTATCCCAGGAATTTGAGGGAGATGTTTAAATTAGATGCAGCAGAGTATATGATGTCCATTTGTGGTGATGATGGACTGAGGGAGCGTTCTTCGCCAGGGAAAAGTGGCAGTTTCTTCTATCTTTCTCATGATGATAGATTTTTCATTAAGACGTTAAAAAAAACTGAATTGAAGGTTTGAACCTATAGAACTTCTTTTAACATTTGTAGCTTTTGTTCTTTTATTCTGGCTTGCATATTTATTTACCGTTATATTTGGATGAATTCGTTATTCAGCTGATTTTTATAGAAAACTTATGGTTTATGATGTAGCCAAAGAACTTTTCGCTTATTTTCTTTGAGCTTACCAACCGTTTTAGTTTCTCTTTTATATGCTTTTATTTTACATTCTTTGTTTTCTGATGCAACCCTTTGAAAAAGTTTGTTGTGCACTAGAAACATTTAGTTTGATTCCTAGATGTCAGATTTGTGTGCTTTGATTGACAGATGTGGAGATGTCAAAAATGTCCTGTTTCTCGTTGATGGAAAGATGCAGATAAAGCTTTAGATAGCATTTGACCATGAAACATAATATAAGATACTGCTTTGATCTTTGATGATGCTTTCAGATTTTAGTTGCGAGGATAAGTTAGTATTTATTAATCCTATTTTATGTGGTACTTTAACCATAGACATATATTTTCGTACGAGGATGATTACTGGCCAGTTGACGAGAAAAAGGAACTTCACTGTTATTCTTTCTTCAAGTCTTGGGTTTCTTGTTTGAAAACGTCCATTCACCATAAGGCATAGTAAAATCAGTTGATCATATATAGTCTTGTTTGCTTACCTTTCAAAAATCAAATTTCTGCATCACATTCTCTGGAGAGGATGGTGCATGAGAATAATCAGCTGATCTGAGTAAAGCTAATCGGTTGAGTAGGAGCAGTTTCTATGAATCAAAACAAATAAAGATAATAAGACTGCAAATATGATGTCCCTAAATCTATTTCAATGTGCTGACACCCTATGAGTATGAATAATTTAAAGGAAGAAATGTCAGTGATGTTGCGCATTGTTAAAAATATCAGAAGGAATGGCCTGCTGACTTAGTCCAAAGATATTAATCTTGGCTGTTTTCATCCGCTAGCACAATAATCACACTCCGCCATTGGTTTTCTGGGTTACAATGACAGGAAAAGAAGGAAAAATATGTGTTTCAGGTTGTAAAGAAATAAGACAATTCTATATTTTTGGATGCTTAGAATTACAAGAGATGTGTCTTTATATAAGCATTACATTAAGTTAAATATAGAAACTAAATATACTAATAATCATTATGATTATATAATCATATCTCAATGATTATGTAACAATATATTAGAGATATGTAGAATCATAATCATATCTTTGGATGATTATGATTATGTTTCTAACAATATCTTAGGGGATTCTAACACTGGTGGTAAACACTTCCAAAATGGTTAAGAGTGCCAAGGCCAAAAATGTTTACATTCAGTCAGTCTCAAATAGTTTTCTTGAGGTTGTAAAGTCAAGTCAATGTTGTTGGAGTTTTTCCATTAATTTCGATTGGAAATTTTGTCAACATATTTCCTATTGTTTTTACTTTTCCAAAATTTTCACTTTTCCTATAAATAAATAAATATATATTACTTTTTTTAAATGTAATTTCCAACTTTTTAATTTCTACTTCTCCTAAAATATTTGTAATTTTTTATGTTTAGTTCATTTGTTGCTGATAAATTTTGAACTCCTCTCCCCCAATCCAAAAACGTATGTTCAACTGAATTCAGGAAAGTGTGGGTTAAAAATGAGCTAGTTAAACTTTCCATGACTGAAAGAGAATTTTCCTTGAGCATGTATATTTTGTTTCCCTTCCGCACAGGTCCTACTCAGAATGCTGCATAAATATTACATTCATGTGAAGGAACATGAAAATACGCTCATCACAAAATTTTTTGGACTCCACCGGATAACATTAAGGGGTAGAAGAAAGGTATGTGCTAGCTTGTCTACAGCTCTAGTACCTTCTGGTATGTGGGTTATCTTATGATCATTGAGTGCTTTTGCTATTGTTTTCGGTTGCTAGGTACGGTTTGTGGTCATGGGGAATATGTTTTGTACAGAATTACGAATTCATCGCTCCTACGATCTAAAGGGATCAACAGTAGGAAGATGTACTGACAAAGATAAAATCAAGCAGAATACCACATTTAAGGATCTTGATCTGTCCTTTGAGTTTCATATGGACAAACTGTTACGGGAGTCCCTTTTCAAGTAAGTGTTGGATTTTGATGCTTTTGTAATTCATTTATGAAATTGTTATAAATATGAAGCATTTTTAGATGGTTTCAGACGCACTGCCAAAGGCCATACAGAGCTGGTTATGTGTTTAATACAATGGCACTAAAACTATTGGGAAAATTTTTGTTATTTGAATAACTGTAATTTGTTTGGGAAACATGTTGATGCTCATATGCTGGACCATAGGATTCTTTATTACTGAAGATGGATGATAATTTATATAATCCACTAGCACATTGAGAAAAGAAAATTCATAGTTCAAGTTTTTTCAAATGAAGTTTAGTGAAAATTCCACACTTTTCTTTTTAATTAATTCTAAAATTCTACAGTTATTCACTGTCCTCTCCAGTCTTTCATGAGTTCTGGTGATAAAATGTACTACTTCATAGACTTTTTTTAATCCCTGGTCAGTTGGTTGCTCCCTGGAGGGTTCATTGTTTCATCTCATTCAACTTTTTAGCTAATTCAACATATAAATAGCAAGCACACGGAAATTTGTCAAAATTGGAGTCTTAAATTACAAGATCATATATAATCTTCCATCTGATTGCATTCCTTGTAACTTCTTTCTCACCAATGATATTTCTTTTGCAAAGATCCTCCAGGGGAATATCATGAATGATTTGCAGAAGATAGATTTTAGATGGCTATAGAAATGGAGGAAGAGTCTCCCTATTTCCCTTTGTGCATTTTCTAATCCCATTTCCTCTACTTATTTATACTTTATGAATGGTCTTTTGTGTTATTATCCATCTTTCTGCCAGTAATCAGTTGCTGTTTTAAACATAAACAATGTTGATTTGAAGTTAATGGGATTAATATACATGTAGGATTGTGTGCATGCATATCACATAAGAATCATATTCATGTGAAGTGTATATATTTCTAATTATCTTCTTCTTGCTTGTAATTTGCAGACAAATTTCAATAGACTGCACGTTTTTGGAATCTCGAGAAATTATTGATTATAGCCTGCTGTTGGGATTACATTTTAGAGCTCCTGAGCATCTGAAGGCTTTACTAGAACCTCCAACTACAACACCCAATCCCGACAATTTACCTGCCGCTGATGGTATAAATTCCTTTCCATTCTTAATATGCTTATACTGGAATTTTTAATTGTTTTACTTTTTCTCTTGATGGCATTTAAGCTTGAGAGATCTGCATTTGAAAATATTGTTCAACTTTACTTTTCTACGGAAGGTATTTGTGAGTTTGTGGTGCAGTTAGAATTTGTTCATAAGTTGTCATTTTTTTTAGTAGTTATAGCTTGATGGCAACCTAATTCTCACCCTACCCATGTGAGCGGGGTTTGAATCCCAGATCTCTTGTTTCAACTCAAGAGATTTCACTAACTGAACTAGCTGGCACCCACTTCATAAGTTGACTTTAATTGGTCAAATTAGTGCTTTTTCATTAGGGTTATGAGATTTAATTGCTTAACTGCTGGGGGTTAACTATTTTAGGTGTTGAAAGTGTCATTTTACGTTACTTGTGTGTCTGTACATGTGTGTACAAAATATATGAACTTGAGAGTAGTTTTGGTCAAATTGTTAAGTATAAACATTGGGGGCTTATTTTTTGTTTCCAATAGGTATATTAAGCTCACAAAGGGAGCTCATGATTCCTCCAAAAGGTCTGCTACTCGTAACTCATGAACCTAATTTCGTCAGCACTGCCCCTGGGCCTCATATCAGAGGAAGTACATTGAAAGCGTTCTCTGTCGGTGACAGAGAAGTCGATCTCTTGCTCCCAGGCACCGGAAGGTAACCTCTCTAATGCTAATTTGTTAATATTGAATTATGGCATCATGCTTATACCTTTCGCAATCTTGAACACTATATGTTTGTGTAAAGATTACCCCATTGATCATTAATCTACTCAATCTTCTATTGCTTGCTTTCTTTTTGTTAATCATTTGTTATCGCCTCTCCTAAAATATGTCGATATTAGAATTAACATTAATGCTGTAAAACCAAAAACTTGGAAGCCCAGTTGATGTTTGCAAACCAATCCTTCGAGCTACGATTAACTTTCAGGATATTGTGATTTTCTGAAGTTTGAATACCTTTTTTTAAAAAATAAGTTTTAAGGATGATCTAAATCTCTTCCTTATATATATTATATTATATTATTTCATTCAATGAAAAGAGAATCCGAATACCCATTATTGTTTCTATAGAGACCAGTTTTCGTTTGGCGGATCATTATTGACTAGGTTTCAAAAGAGATGAGAACAATGCTCGTAGGCAGATAGAATCATGTCCGAAGGCCGTGAGAACAGGTCCAAAGGCTAATAGAACCAGACCTGGAGGCTAAATGATTACATGAATTCTTTATTTATTCTCACCATCGTGAGAAATCGAGCTCAAGACCTACTATATAGAGTAGGAATGTCTTGACCAAGTGAGCTACCACTTATTGACGAAGTTCAAATACTTGATCAGGAGTAATTAATGTGATTGCTGGCTGCTTGCTATATTTCAGGTTACGGGTGCAGTTAGGAGTAAACATGCCAGCACAGGCTAACCACAAGCTTCTTGTGAACGAGTGCGACTCAAAGGAAGTTGAACTTTTTGAGGTGTATGATGTTGTTCTGTACATGGGCATAATCGACATACTGCAGGAATACAATGTGAAAAAGAAAGTAGAGCATGCTTGCAAATCATTGCAATTTGATCCTCAGTTAATATCCGTCGTTGATCCGAAATTTTACGCCTCGCGATTCATCAACTTCTTGCAGAAAGTTTTCCCAGAGCAGCCATAATTAAGATTTAAGAAGCTTCCTAGTTTCGAATTTGCTGGTTACTGCCATTGTTGTATAGGCAAATAAAATTTTCAACACAAAACTTCTTTTGCATTCATTCATTGTAAAGTGATGTCATAACTTCATAAATGTATCCTTTTTAATTATGTTTTTGATTAATTATGTTTTTTTCTTTAAATTTTCTTTCTGGGATTTTCTTTTCATCCATTTTTGTATAGTTTGGTGACTAATTAGTTTCATTTATCTACACCATGAATTATGCATCATTTTGTGGTTATTTTATTATTATTATTATTATTATTTTTTAAGGTAAGGCTTGGAATGGATAGCATTATGCCTATCAATAGTTATAAATAGAGCCTGTATTTTCAAATTGTAAAAGTAGAGCCTGTTGTCGGTAGAAAAGTGTAGTAAATAAACCGTGGTTCATAAATGATATTATGAAATTTTGATTTATATTACAGTGTGTTTTTTTTAATAATTTGATGGTGGGAACAAGTTAAAAATTTAAACTTTTGAAAATAATCAAATTATTAATCGTAATTTTTCATCATTAATCAAACCCTTAACAATTGTGTTTTGATCTAAATATAATTTTATCATCTCACTATAGGTTCAACCACGATATCAAACAGACTCATAATCATGACTTCATGAGAGGTCTTACGCTCTGATCCAAATAGCATGAAATCTCCTGTGAATCAGCAAAGATCATCTTATAAGGCTAAATATTCTTTGGTGATCGATTCGAAGTAATATCGTGAGAGAAGCATGAAGCGAACCCCATTTAGAGGTGAGGAAAAAAATAAGGGCGGAGACATGATTCTATTTTAAGAGTGACTAAAGGCAGAGATGGGATTTTATTTTAGGAGTCACTAAAATTTGTTTTTTTCCTTATAATATTGATGTGTTCAATATTTTCATTATAATTTCTTCAAAGAAAAATAAAATAATAAATTATGAAATCGGCTCCGAATTTGTATTTGGGCAATCCATTTCTAATGCAGCCCGTGGTAAGCTCCCAAGCAATAGGAGAAGTTCAAGACTCTTGACGACTTGCCCGTTGAAGCATAAACGGGCTACTCATAGGCAGTGGCTTGGTTAAAGGTTTGGGTGACACTTTCTAATAAGTTGAGGCAGCATGACAATTTGGAATTCGAAATTGATGAGATTTGTGTTAGCAATAAAGTGTTGTAGATCTAATTTGCATGCATCACTCAATCAAAATCTCAATTATAAAACATAAACATAGAACTTGAGAAACAAGAAAAACCTGGAATATATGACGAATTCAGTGGTCCAAGTCGAGATTTATCTCTGTCCTTAAGAACTTATTAGCCCCGTCTCGGTGCTCTACGGGTTTTGTGGCTAACGTCATCTCAGGATAACTTGGATTTCTCTTCTTCAAGGGGCACACCTAAAGAAGATCATGAACTTGGAAATGGTGGGATTCTCTCTCTGACTCAAAAACAATATGAGACTCTAAAAATGGATGAAAATTCGGATCTCTTTTTGTGTGTATAAAGGAACATGAAAACTTCCTTTTATAAGTATGGAAGGGTGCCTCAAGGGCACCCTTTGGGTTGGGGTGCAACCCTCCAAAGGGTTGTACCCCTCCTATGCACCCCTTGGAGCATAGGACCATTTTACACACAAATGGATGACATGTCCTTATGAGGTACCATCCAAAGGACATGTCTCCCCTTCATCCAAATATTATATTTGAAGATTTGAAGAATTTACAACAATCCCCCACAATTCTTCAAATATTTATGTAGACACTTGAGAGAGTTTCCGTGAACTAAAGCTGCATCAAAATAGGTAACTTTCGCCTTGAACCTTTCATAGTGAATGACAATCGGATTTACTTGGCAAACCAGTGACCTATAGTCTTGAACTGTTCTGCCGTTGGTGTAAACCAAGACAACTGCCAACGCACAGCTTTACTTCAACCATTTCCTGTTCTACAGTTGTGTTCATTTCGGCCCTGAACAACGGTCATGGATTCATCAAGTACTTTAGGGTAACCCGCCTTTAAAAGTTCCCATGGAAGCGGCATCACTTCTTACTTGAAATAGGTGATCTACTATGAAGAGGTAATTTGTCTTTACCCCCATTAGAACTCATCTTCTAATATAGTGATCATTAAAAGCCTTAGCTTATCCTAACCATGACAGACATCACTCAGCGTCATTATCGGAATGGGAAAGAGTACAAAACTCTTCAGTGCTTGTTTTGAATTGCACAAAGTTTCAGTTGTCCCTTTTGAACCTAGATCTTGGGATCTCAAGTCAGCTAGGTTGGGTTTCCACAGTGACGATTCTTAATTTATAGGCTTCAAGCCCATTCCCCTCGACGAATTCTCAACTTGCTCTCGAGGTAAACCTTTAGTTAGTGGATCCGTTAGGTTTTCCTTCGACTTAACATAATCGATCGTTATTATGCCACTTGAGAGCAGTTGACGTATGGTATTATGTCTCCGACGTATGTGTCGAGACTTACCATTATACATTGTATTTTGGGTTCTCCCAATAGCCGATTGGCTATCACAATGTATGTTAATCGCTGGCACCAGTTTGGGCCAACTAGGAATATCCTCCAGGAAGTTTCTAAGCCATTTTGCTTCTTCCGTTGTTTTGTCTAACGCTATGAACTCTGATTCCATAGTAGATCGGGCAATACATGTTTGTCTGTATTACCATGACACATCTGCATTACCAAGTGTGAAAATAAATTCACCAGTAGATTTGGAATCCACTGTATCAGATATCCAGTCAGCCTCACTGTATCACTCTAGAACAGCAGGATATCTCTCGTAATGTAGCCCATATTTTGAAGTGTCTCTTAGATACCTCAAAAATCTTACTATGACTTTCCAGTGGTTATGTCCTGGATTGCTCGTATATCTACTAAGCTTATTCACAGCTTGAGCAATATCAGGTCGTGTGCAATTCATGAGATACATCAGACTTATGATGATTCTCGAGTACTCTAATTGTGATATGATTGAGCCAGAGTTCTTTGATAGATGAAGAGTTAGGTTAGCTACTCCCAAATCTTTCATATCAAATTTGCTGGATAACACTTTCTTGGTAGACTGAATCAGTTCATGATTACTACCAATTATCAGCATATCGTCTACGTAGAGACACACAATGACATATCCTTTTTGAGTTGATGACCGGCGTAAACACACACGTATAACGCAAGCGCACGTATCGTTCAAGTAGTATAAAAATATCGATCCCACGAGGACTTAATATCCAATCTATTAATTTTATGAGGTCAAATGATTACTAGTATCTAACAGGTTGTTTGATTGATTTGAAATGGTGACGATTCTAAATTTAAAAACAAGTAAATAAAATGGTTCGAAAGTAGGTTTTAAGAAAATTCAATATTAAAAACTATCTAGGGTTGTGATTTCTTCCAATATCATTTTAAAGATGAAGTGGTTATCTTAAAGTTGGGTAATATATTGATTTATTAACCTGGAACACTAAATTATGTGTAAGCCTCTGTCTATGGTCAGACACAAATATCCAATTTAACCCAATTGAACCATATGTCTATGTCAACCAAATTATCTGGATTCATTAAATTTAAGTTCCAATTATGGTTACCCCCGCCCGACAGGTATATTCCTATCCTGTAAGGAAATCTATTAAAGGGTTATCTATCCTCAAGGAAGATCGTGGGCTATTGAGTCTAAGGCTGAAACCTAAAATTCCTTTGTCAAGTTTATTTTAGATTTACCACATCAATCTTATTAGTGGTCAATTAACAAGACGCATTAAGCTTAAGACTTAATAAGTAAACTTTTAAATTACCCAAACTATAATTTAACCCCTTATAAACCGGTGATATTCGATTTCATCACCACCCCAGATAACTGACTTAGTTACGA
Source organism: Zanthoxylum bungeanum (assembly GCA_019454045.1). Lineage (NCBI taxonomy): Eukaryota > Viridiplantae > Streptophyta > Magnoliopsida > Sapindales > Rutaceae > Zanthoxylum > Zanthoxylum bungeanum. The sequence goes on from SKCR01041472.1 coordinate 17,083, forward strand.
CACATATTTACAAGTAGTAAAAAATAAAAGACATAAAGTAAAATACTAAAAATTAAATATTGAAAAGTAAATTGTTGAACAGTAAATAAAGTAAAAGTAAAAAGTAAAAAGTAAAAATAAAAATAAAAGTAAATTATTGAAAAGTAAATTGCTGAAATTAAATAAAATAAAAGTACAATAAAAGAAAATGCTGTGGTTAGAGGATCAACTTTTATTACTACTATTTTAGATATCTCCCTTAATATAATATATTAACTTTGCGTGATAATTACCAACCAGCCATATAGGCGGTATCCTAATTAAGTCAAATTAATAATTAATTATCAACCGACCAACCAGGCGGTATCCATACTTAGTCAGGTTAAAACCAATTTATAATTAATTTCCAACCGGCCAATATAGCGGTATCCTCATTAAGTCAGGTTTTAAATAGTTTATTTTTTATATTTAAGGGAGATTAATCTAGATAGAAATAATAAAAGCTTTACCTTTTACCCCAGCAATGGGGAGTTACCTCCTCATTGCTTGAAAAATAAAAACTGCAAAAGTAAAGAAAGAAAAAGTTTGTGCGTAAAAGTAAATTACGGAAAGCAAAAACTGAAAAGTAAAGAAAAGAAAGTGCGAAAGCGGAAATTAATTACTAAAAGCTGTAAATAAACCAACAAGATACAATCTTCTTAGTATTCTTAAGGAATTCCTTAGAAGAAAGTATGAATTTTACAAATGAAATGGCTTGGTATTTATAGGCAAAATTTTGCCTCCATCAAATCATCCACCAAATCAATTATTAATTGCTCCACCAAATCCATTATTAATTGCTCCACTAATATCTTATCATGTTTGGTGATGATTTGATAATTTTTATTATTTATTTATTAATTTATTTTTTTTGCTTTGAAAATAATTGAAAGTGGCTTTAATAATTACACACAATACACTTCTGGATGGTTCATCTATTTCAGGCATGAAATCGTCAGAATTCGAAATTATTTTGTCTTTAAAAGTTGTAGATCTTTGAGTCTTCTTTAATCTGGAACTTGAATCAACTCAATCCGATATCGGAGTAAAAAATTATGCCCAAATTACGACAGATGCACAAAATTGGAATTTCCAAAACTGCACTTCGTTAAAACGCCATTTCAAGTTTCCAATCTCCAAAATTAATATGTCAAGTCCAATAATTGCCCTTATTTGACCCATATTTCGTCCTAAATGATTTCATTAAGTCCCAATATTATTTTATCTGCAAAATAAACTAAAACATATCAAAACGTTCATCAAACCCGAGAAACTAAACAAAATATTAAGTAAAAGGGGCAGTAAATATTGATATATTTTCCGCTCATCGGTTGATTTAGTGTTCACACACTTATCACACTCATTGGTTTTGAAACCACTTGACAACATCATTTTGTCAAATTTCTCATGCCATTGTTTAGGTGTTTGTTTTAATCCATACAAGTATTTTACAAGTTTGCACACCTTCTGTTCTTGTCCAGGAACATTAAACCCTTATGGTTGTTCCATGTAAATCTCTTCATCCAATTCACCATTCAAGAATGTCGTCTTTACATCCATTTGATGTATTTCAAGACCAAATATAATTGTTATGGCTATGCATTCTTATCGATGTGATACGAGTCACTGGTGAATAAGAGTCAAAGTAATCAAGGCCTTCCTTTTGTCTATAACTTTTTATGACAAGTCTTGCCTTGTAATTATATATTGATCCATCCGATTTCATCTTCCGTTTGAGTATCAATTTGTAGCCCAGTGGCTTACAACCTGGAGGAATATCAACCAACTCCCAAGTATGGTTTTGTAGGATTGAATCAATCTCACTGTTAATAACCTCTTTCCACAGAGGTGCCTCCGGAGAAGACATAGCTTCTTTATAGCTTTGAGGCTCATTTTCTAACAAGTATGTCAGAAAATCGGGACCAAACGACTTAGACGTTCTAGCTCTTTTGATACGTCTAGGCTCAATTGTCTCAACATTTACATGTTGATCTGATTCTTGGTCAACATGATCACCGTCATTGACAGTATCAATAGTTCTTTTGAAAGACTATTTTCTTTGTCTTTCCTTACAAGGAAATGTCTCTTCAAAAAATATCGCATTCCTTGACTCAATTATCATATCCGAATTGATGTCAGGGATCTCAGACTTGTGTACCAAGAATCGATACGCACTACTGTTGCGAGCATATTCGATGAATATACAATCAACAGTTTTGGGTCATATTCTAACCTTCTTAGGTTTAGAAACCATTATCTTGGCAAGACACCCCCACATTTTCAGTTATTTGTAGAAAGGTACATAACATTTCCACAACTCATACGGTGTCTTGTCCAATCTTCTGTGAGGAAGCTTGTTCAGAACGTAGTTCGCGAAAAGCAAGGCTTCCCCCACAAGTTCTGTGGAAAACCAGAACTTATCAACATGGCGTTCATCATTTCCTTCAACGTTCGGTTTTTGCGCTCAGCAATCCCGTTTTATTGAGGTAAATAATGAGCAGTGGTTTCGTGAATAATTTCGTGCACATAACAATATTCACTAAATGGTGAAACATATTCACCACCTATATCACTCCTGATTCTCTTGATTTCTTGCCAAGTTGATTTCCAACTTCGTTCTCATAGTGTATCAAGCTCTCAATAACTTCATTTTTAATCCTCAGCAAATACACATAACAGAATCTTGTGTTATCATCGATAAAAGTGACAAAGTACTTTTTACCGCCTCTTGTTTGCACAATATTCATATCACACACATCAGTGTGTACAAGTTTCAAAGGTTCAGAACTTCATTCTATGATTTTTATGTATTTTTGCTTCAACACATGTCTCACACTTATCTTGGCTATCAATTTTAGGTATAAGGTCCATGTTACTTAACATGTCCTGACCTCTCATGCCATATATTTTGTGACTCAATAATATAAGCAGAAATTGCAGCTTTATTATTACCACTGTGTTGAATGACAGTCATTACATTGAGTTTGAAAAGACCCTTAGTGAGGTATCCTTTTCCTACATAAACATCATTCTTCGTCAATACGAACTTGTCAGAAACGAATATAAGCTTAAAGCAATTCTTGCTTAGGAGAGAACCCGAGACCAAGTTCTTTCGAATATCTGGAACATGCAAAACATTCTTCAATGTAAGTTTTGTTCCGGATGTCATATTCAGAACCATTGTGTCTTGTCCAACCACTCTTGAGGTAGACGAGTTTCCCTTATCAGATGATCGTGGCCATCGACCTTCTGATACAAGGAAAACGTCTTGTTATCTGCACAGATATGACGAGTAGCCCCCGTGTCTACCCATCATTCTCTCGGATTCCCAACCAAGTTGGCTTTAGCTATCACTGTTGAGAGTTCATCTCCGATATCTCATCAGTTAACTGCTCATCTTCAGCGACATGGGCCTCATTGCCCTTGTCCTGAGACTTATTGTTTCTACTGTCATTTGCCATATGACCTATTTTCCCACAGTTGTAGCACTTCCCTTTGAACTTCTCGTTAGCTTGGGAAGAATCAGCTACACTGTTTTTTCTCCTTTTTGCTACCCTTTACATCCCCGACAATGTTGGCCTTAGACTCCATAGTCTTGTAGCTGGCCTTCTCGGACTTCATGTTGTCCTCTTCGATTCTTAATCGAACTTCAAGGTCTTCAAGACTCATCTGCTTCTTTTTGTGTTTCAGATAAATCCTGAAGTCCTTCCATGATGGAGGCAACTTTTCAATTTTGGTGGCAACTTAAAACGTCTCACAGAGTTTCATACCTTCATCCAGTATTTTATGAATGATCAACTGCAGTTCACCCAACCGAGACATCACCGTCCTTGAATCTACCATCTTGTAGTCCATGAACCTACCCATGATAAATTTTTTTTGTCCGGCATCCTCAGTTCTGTATTTTTTTCTCGAGAGATTCCCAGAGAATCTTCGCAGAAGTCATGCCTTGGTACACATTGTACAGGGTATTGTCAAGACCACCCAAAAGGTAGTTCTTGCACATGAAGTCGCCAGACGACCATGTCTCTTCTCGCAGTTCATTGGCTGCCTCTGATTCACCCTCCACATGACCCAAAGGATCTTTGAGGTACTTAGCCAACTGCAGAGTTGTCAGGTAGAACAACATTTTATTCTATCACTGTTTGAAGTTTGTCCCACCAAACTTTTTTGGTTCTTCTCCATGAGAGACCGGTACTGTGATGTTTCCGCTAGCCATGTGTAAGTGGAAAAATCAACAGTGGTCAATAAGTCTACAAAAGATAAATTGTACAACGATCAACACATGATCTTGTTCAAATGATATACCAAGTATCCACTGTTGTTCTATTGGACAATAGTACCAATAAACACAAGTCATTGAATTTCCGACTAAGGTTTCTTATGATAAGTAAATAAAGGAATATTCCCAGAGTACGAGGAGGGTCCGGAGTAACCACTTAAATCACTGACCATTTAGGCTCTTATCGCCTTTTTGACATAATATCCTTTAAATACTTCCTCAATAGAATCTCTTAGCAATTCAATACTCAGTATTTCACTTTTAATGTTACAATGCAATATTCGATATTACAGATATAAATTTAAAATTCAATCACGCTTGGATGGAATTATTTGTGTATTACTACACTTTTAATTCTCAACCAAGTATGCAACACACAATTAATTTTCAACTTTATCACAATAAAACTAGGTGTATGCTTGTGATAATTGAATATTCTAATATTAACTTAAACTTATACTACCAAGTTTATAAAATCCAGTATATGATTTTACTAAGTTAATATAATTACATTTATTCTAAAATGCTAATTGCATATTCTATAACATGCATATCATGCTATAATATAGATAAATTAATGAGTAAAGATAACACAAATATAGTAATCAACTAACCGATTGAAATTATACATACATACATATATACATATATACATACATATATATATATTCAAATTCAAATTAAATTTATGGATCTAATAGAATACTTGATTAACCAATTTCCCATCAGTAATTGTATAAAAGATCCAACCAATGTTAACATAGTCTCACGAGGCAGGATGATAAAAGTAGCAATCATTATCATGGAAAACTACAGTTTCAAAACGTATAAATTTGCCACTATATTATCTATAATCAAATTCTCAAGACAAATAGAATAGTGTTATTTCCAGAGAACAAACCATGCATTTTTCTTTTTCTCCTTCTACCAATAATGACGAAAACCTTTCATTTACTTGTAATAATTTTTTTTTTAATACAAATAACTCCTCTAATGTATTAATAATATTTATATATAATCAAATAGACACAACCATCTTAGAGGGACAGCAAAATGATCAAACAGTCACAACTAAATCAAATCATCACATCACATGCACTTTCATATGATCAAACCAAAGGCAATCAAACTGTTATTCAAAAGCAAATTTCAGAGCACGATTTGAATTGTCTTATCGCCAGTCAAATTTTTTTTTTCCCTTTTCACTTTTAATTTCACAGTATACTGTATGCAAATTTAAAATATGCGCAAGATTTCTTTGTTTCATTACACAAAGGAACAAAATAAAAACTACATCAACAACCCAAGTATTCAAGTAAAGCATGCAAGATTATATAAAAATCAGATTTTACAACACAGATTTTTAATAAGTTCTTAAGATTGTTAGTAATAAAGTGTTGTAGATCTAATTTGGCATGCATCACTCAATCAAAATCTCAATTATAAAACATAAACATAGAACTTGAGAAACAAGAAAAACCTGGAATATATGACGAATTCAGTGGTCCAAGTCGAGATTTATCTCTGTCCTTAAGAACTTATTAGCCCCATCTCGGTGCTCTACGGGTTTTGTGGCTAATGTCCTCCCAGGATAACTTGGATTCCTCTTCTTCAAGGGGCACACCTTAAGAAGATCTTGAACTTGGAAATGGTGGGATTCTCTCTCTGACTCAAAAACAATATGAGACTCTAAAAATGGATGAAAATTCGGATCTCTTTTTGTGTGTATAAAGGAACATGAAAGCTTCATTTTATAAGCATGGAATGGTGCCTCAAGGGCACCCTTTGGGTTGGGGTGCAACCCTCCAAAGGGTTGTACCCCTCCTATGCACCCCTTGGAGCATAGGACCATTTTACACACAAATGGATGACATGTCCTTATGAGGTACCATCCAAATGACATGTCTCTCCTCCATCCAAACATTATATTTGAAGATTTGAAGAATTTACAACAATTTGTAATTTCATCAATAGGATATTTACAAAAGCCTATTCTCATTTCCTATATTGTTTTATACATGTAAAATTGAAAAACCTCCACAAGAATTGAATAAACTGTAAAGTTCACAACAAAAATTATGTCATTTAGCGTCGAAACCAATCGACGCCAAAATCTAAACTTTCGACGCAAATGTAACTTACCGTCGAATTAATTAGACGCAAAAATTGGACGCCCAAACATGGACGCGAACAATATTTAGCGTCGAATTATAGAGATTCGACGCTAAAAACTATCATTTTACGTCCAATTTATTTCGACGCTAAAAAAAAGTTTCTGACGCTATAGGTAAGGTATTGCGACGAAATAATTCGACGCTAAAAAATAGACTTTTAGCGTCGAAACGAAACGAAACGACACTAAAGTATATTAAAAAAATAATATTGTATACTTACAGCGGCGATTTTTTAAGTATTAGCGTCGAATATAGTCGATGCTAAAAACACATTTAGCGTCGACTAGTTCGACGAAAATAGTTAACAAATGTGTTTTTTTTAAAATAATATTAATTTACTGCTTTTTGGTCTAAAATAATTAATTTAATATTTTAATTATTTGAAAAACAATTCCCTATTAATAACAGAATTACGAAATATTATAATAATTATTTTATTATTATATTGAATTTTTTTTTAAAAAATACATATTATATTAAAACTATTTGTTCAAAATGTTTATACAAATAGATATAAAATTTATTGCTACTGTGATGGGGGCGCTCGAGCCCAATGCACCCTGACTGAGTGAGGCCTCCAACATCTGTCAGAAAGCGAGCATCTGCTGTTCGAACTGCTCCAACTTCTTCTCGTGGTCCACCTTGACCTGTTGTAGCTCCTCCTTAGTCTTCTTCAGCTCGTCTTGGGTGGTGACTAGCTGGTCTTCGGTGGTGGCTAGCCGGTCTTGGGTGGTGGCTAACTGGTCTCTAAGAGAGGAGGCATTGTCCGAATTAACAGTATTGCATGCAGATGACATCGGCTTCTTACGAGTGCCAAGGCCGACGTTGTAAACTGTCTGATTCTTGAAAATCAATTGCGACAACTGCTCATCTGGTATCGGGTCGGACCCTGTCTCATGAGTTTGATGTTGGAGTTCCATCATTTCGTTCTGTTTAAAAAAATAAGTTAATGTTAGAATTTGAAAAAAAAATTAACATATATAATAATTATTATTTTATTTTAAAAACTGAAACTTACATAGCAGAGTTCGGATTCTTCATTTATCCATTTGTTTTTCTCATTGTAATGCGTCACTCGGAAAAAATCTGGAAATGATTGCACCTCACATGTGCTACTCTGTTAAAAACAGAAAATACATTTAGTATTATTCCACATTAGTAAAAACAATGAACTGTTAAATTTTACGTTAGGATATATTTACCTCGGAATGTTCGGCACGATGTTGGATAAATGGCTTCGAACCTACACGGTGGTTAAAACGCAAGTGACTTCGATTTTCCGCATTTGCGTGACATTTTTCCTACATTTAACAACACTGTAAGTACCGAAAACAAAGAGAATTATAAATTTCCGTTTATTTAAAAATTTACCTCGTGTTTCTTGCTAGACCAAAGCTCACATAAGAATGTCCAGTCTTGCTCCTCTATAAAATCAGGCTTATGTTGTGGAGCATCTGAAGGTCCATGTTCGTCGAATATTGGTTTCAGGATTTTTGTCCTATAATCCTTATAACTTTTCCCCATGTGGTAGTCAATATACTGTTGGACATTCACTTTGGTCAGATCGAAGTCGAACCACTCCTACAGGAATAGCAACCGAGTAAAAATAAGTATAAAATAAAACTTTTAACTAACAAACAATATCGAAAACTTAATACCGTAAGGAAACTCACAAGTAGCGAAGAGAAGAGTTGGTTGATTTTCGTCTCCCACAGTATCTTTCTCCAAGAAACGTAGTTTTGGGGAGCTTCAAACCGAGCTGTAGCACCTATGACTGTAGTAAACGCTGAATTATGTTGTCTGACTTGGCTTTGTCCATCATCTGATATCTCAATCCGGATCCGGCCGTGAGCCTTAACGTGCTTAGCCAACCTCAGGCCACAGGTGCGTCCTCGACCCTTCGCTGTACTCGACTCACATGTGCTAGCAGAGACTCCATCATGGCCAGTTGTCTTTGCTGATGTAGATGGAGTCGCATTAGCCCGTCTGCGATTGTCCGGTGCCATCTGCAAAAACACACAAAGATCAAGAACAAAGCAAATGACAGACCAAGCATGCAGGGGATCTTTATCTTCAGGCAAGTACTCATTGAAGAATCTAAATTTCACAAACTTTCTCACAAGGCCCTTTAAGTTTCCTCAAATTCTTCCCCATGAATGAGCAATTGTATATGCTTTTAACAAGTCAGCAGAGTTTCAAAACTTGTGTAGTTCAGTGGCACACATAAAAAAATGAGCATTTGACCTGAGCTAAAAGGATTAAGACTATATTTAGTCTGCTATAAACCAACACTCCAATCTGGCTCGTGATTTACAAAATCATAGCAATAGAGAACCAACGAAGCAGTAGATTAAGAAATAAGTTTACCAGGAATTTTAAAGCTTATAATACTAATTTCAGCAAACCAAACATCTCAAGATTACGTTAATGACATGAAAACTGTAAGAAGCATCAGCTAAAACACGTAGAAAGTATAGATAATTAATGTCACACACTTAATAGATGCAGAGTCCTTAATTAATGGCACACACTTAAACCACACCCAGAACAGCATGCTGCTCTTCTGGGAGCAGAACAACAGCAATGCTGCTGTTCTAGGACCAGAACAGCAGCAAATTACGCGGACAAAAATCTACACATGAAGATTGTCAAATTTATGAAATCGAAGATCTACACATAGAATTTCTACACATGAAAACTACGAGGATAAAAATATTTCACATATTAAATATATTATATCTCTATTTATTTATTAAAGAAATACTCCAAGCAGAGCTGAAGTTTGACAGCATTAGAAAAATGGGGAAAAAGCGAGATTGATTCTAGATGATTCTGATTCATAGGAATAAGACATGCCCTGCATATCACATAAGATAGTCATCCAAGTCCATTAATATATGAGTAATGAATATATGAGAACCAGATCTGTGCGTACTCAGTAAAAGCAGCAATATGAAGCATTTCAGTTCAGAGACTACATACATTATACAACACTGGTAAGTGACAAACTATATTATATCTTCATTCCACCTATCACCTATTTTTCCTAAATAGTTTGACCAATTAAGCAAGAGGTGAAAGATTTTTCTTCTCTTTAACAGTACTGCCACTCCATTAGGCATTCAAGAATATAAAAATATTGGCCTCAACCATATAAGAGTACACTCTGCATATCCATTCCTTAAAAGCTTGTATCAGAATATTAAGTATAGTAATCATCATTTTTAATTGCGTATTTTTTTTCAATAGAACAACAAACTAATTCCATAAAAGCCAACAAACTAATCTCCTCGATTCACATGCTTTTTGTCGAAAGAATCCAAAACCATGAAATTATCATCATCGTCATCATCACTACCATCATCTCCCTCGTCTATTTCTTCATACACTCCTTAAACTCATCAAATCTATCAAAATTGTTTAAAGACAACAATAACAAGCCTTCAACCCAAATCTTACTATATTACAAAACCATTCAAGAATCACCAAACACATTACTATTTAAATTACAAAATTGATCATTTCTCAACCATGATTATACACAACTAAAACACACAAAGACGAAGCTTCCAAAGACCAAGCATATTCGGCCGAGATTGAAGAAACTAAATTACCTTGATTTGCTGCGTGTCCTAAAGTTTAAGAGTTGAAGATGGAAGCTGCTGACCGTCGAGAGAATGAGGAACTTCGAAGTTGGTCTTTGAAGTAGAGAAGAATGAGGGGAAACCAAAATTAGGGATTTTAATAAACATTTAGCGTCGAATTATTTTCATTTTAGCGTCGAATAAGTCGACGCTAAAAAAATAGCGGTAATTAATGAAATTTTTTTGAGGGAAAATAAAAGGTTTACCTTTAGCGTCGAAATATTTCAATCGACGCTACAGATAAATTTTTGCGTCGACTTTATATTTCGACGCTAAATGTTATTATTTTAGCGTCGATTTAGTATTTCGACGCTAAAGCGTATGATAATAAATTATTTTAATAATAACAAAAACTAACATTCAACCATGATATAATAATAAATCATGACAACAACAACACTAATCATTCATGATGATAGTAATTCAAAACAACAATCAAATTCGTTGTAATAGTAAAAAATATTCATTCATCACGTCATATACTAACTAGATTAGTCACTATTATCTTCGGTATTTGAGGATTCGTGACTGGACTCGAAGTCATCTTCTGTGTCAAATTCTTCTTCAATTGCTACTTCCACGCTAACTTCAGAATGAGGAATTATCTCAACGTCTGTATTATCTCGAGTTAATGTGATATTTTCAGGAACGGTGACATTTGGTACATGAAATATCGGTTCAAGAACTTCGAAATTGTCAGAGACTTCTTGTGTATCATCTGATATTTCAACACTATCTTTCTCCTGCGTGTCCCAAATTCCCCTATGTTGTGACTTTTCTACCACCATCCATCAATTTCCTAACTTTGGATCAGATATATATATCACTGACGTGTTTGGGTATAAAAAATATATGGATCATTCTTGTACCAATAACGTTGAACATTAATTGACGTTAGATGATTACTAACTTGAATTCTCATCTTTCTGGCATTTGTGTCGAACCATTTGCATTCGAATAGCACAATATGTCGTCTGGGTCTGTATATCAACTCAATGACTGATTGCAACACTCCGTAGAAGTCAATAATATCTGAGTCGTGTTCTCTTTGGACTACAATTCCATAATTCTGAGTGACATGTGCAACATCTCGCTGCTCGGTATGAAATCTAACTCCGTTCACAATGCATCCACTGTATTCATAAGCCTGTTTTTGAGGCCAATAAGCCAAGGAAACCAACGAGGATGACGAGTCCAGTTGACCATTTTGCACTTGGTTGTTTATCTAACAATGAGAGAAATATATGTGTTAATATAACAAACTGAAATATTTACTGTTAGGATAAAAATAAATATATAATGTTAGGCCTTACAGTTGTCTCAAACCATTTAGGAAATTCTTTTTTGTGTCTTCCATCAACGTTATGGTCACCACCACATTGTAGCATTGTAATATGTTGCCTACAAAAAATGAGTTAGGTTAATGTATGGCAAAAAATATATAGTTATGCACCAAAAAAAGACTTATGTTAAATACGGTTGCACTTCATCGCAATTACTCAATATAAACCAATGCGCACGTTGAACTTCCTCAAATGTTAGTAATTTGACACCTACTGCTCCAAATGGTCTGCAATTTTGACGAAACACTGTGATATCTTACTTATTACTTACATCTTCATCATAGTTTCGTGGCCGACGATTAAAATGAGTTTCAATATTCTGCATGTACATCGAACAAAATGTTATTGCTTCACTGATTACAGCAGCTTCTGCTATTGACCCTTCAGGTCGCGCCTTATTTTTCACATATTGTTTGTAATGTCCCAAAGCCCTGCAGATATGACAACAAGTTTGCATTAGTAATAAATTTAATGCACAGTAAAAATTTAAGAATGTAATATTTAAAACTTTATAGTACATCTCAATGGGATACATCCATCTGTAATGGACATGACCTCCCTTCCTAGCTTCAGCCGGTAAATACACGGCCAGATGTACCATCACATCAAAAAAAACGGGTGGCAAAATTCGCTCCAGCTTGCATAGGATTATCACGATTCCTTGCTCAAGTTCGTCAATAACAGGTGTGGTTAATGTCCTCTGACATAATTTTTTAAAGAAACCACATAGATCAAGTACGACGTCGCATACATTTGGGGGCAGATAATGCCGAATGCCAACAGGAAGGAGAATCTCGAGAATCACATGACAATCGTGACTCTTTAACCCCGTTATTGTATCATCTCTGACCCAACGCCCAATATTCGATGCATAATCATCAGGAAATTTAACCATTTTCAGCCAATCACATAATGATTTTCTCTCTGATTGAGTTAGCACGTAACTAATAGGTGGCTTAATAAGACCTCGAGAAGTGACTTGTAAATGCAATTCACTGCGAATTCTAAGATCTTGTAGGTCCAATCTAGCATTTACAGTGTCTTTTGTCTTACCCAAAATATTGAATAGTGTGCCCACTAAACTCTCATATATGTTTTTTTCTATATGCATTACATCCAAATTATGTCGCAAACTCAGAGTCCCCCAATATTCTAACTCAAAAAAAATACTCTTTCATGTCCAATTCAACTCTTCAGGTTGACGTTTTCGATTTTTATCTCTATTATTATGATGTTTCCCTGGTGTGTTGTCTCTGAGATGTTGATTTTGGCAAAGTATGTCGAATCCAGACAATGGACTGGGCATACTCTGAGGTTTTTGTTGACCGTTGAATAATTTACTCCTCCGCCAATGATGAATCAACTCAAGAAATTTTATGTGCCATGTGTATCTTATTTTATTCCTTAATCGTTTCGAATGTGTTTGACCCGCACAAACTGGACATGCCATGTATCCCTTAGTGCTCCATCCAGATAATGAACCATAGGTTGGAAAATCATTAATGGTCCATAATAATACGGCATGCATCTGAAAATACTGCTCGGAAGCTGCATCATAGGTATGCACACCCACATTCCATAATGTTTGTAACTCATCGATCAATGGTCTCAAGTAAATATTCATATCTTTACCAGAGGAACGTGGACCAGGGATAAACAATGACATAAACATGAACGGATCCTTCATACATTTCCATGGAGGTAAGTTATATGGAATAACAATAACGGGCCATATGCTATAAGAGTTGTACATATTCCCAAACGGGTTAAAACCATCAGAGGCAAGACCTAACCTGACATTACGGGGGTCCTCAGCGAAATGGGGGTACATGTCATCAAATTCCTTCCACTCGGTTCCATCCGCAGGATGTCTAAGTATGCCCTCCGCACCGATCCTCTTTTCATGATGCCACATCATGTCAGTCGTTGTGTGTCGTGACATGAACAACCTCTGCAGCCTGGGCGTTAAAGGGAAATATCGCAATATCTTTTGAGGCATTTTCTTCCCCATACCACGGACTTTGTACCGACGTTCACCACATATCGGACAATATTCAAGTGATTCATACTCGGCACGAAATAAAACACAGTCATACTTACAAGCATGAATGGATTCATACCTCATTCCCAGATCACGCAATATTTTCTTTGCCTCGTAATACGACTTAGGTAATTCACTTCCAACCGGTAACATTTGCCCCAGTAACTCTAGCATCATATCAATACTTTTGTTGGTCATTCTGTTGATCACTTTAATGTGTAATAATTTCACAACGAAATTCAAGATCGACATTCCAGCACCTTCAAATGGAATTTTTTTGCCTCATCAAGTAGTTCACTAAATAAATTTTGATCATTTCCACTTAACACTGGCATGTCACCACTAACACTATGACCAAGTTGTGGACCTTGTAAGTCATGCAAAGCATCAGTTATCTCATCGTTTGCAGGTTGATTGTAACTACTACTCCCTTCACCGGAATCAATAAACCGTGACTGAGAATTATACTGCTCACCGTGATAAATCCACGTACGGTAAGTTGGTGATATTCCCGACATGTATAAATGATTATGAACTTCATCTAACCGCTTCATTTTCCTATTCAAACAATTTGTACATGGACACCGAACACAACCTTCTGCATCAATGTGTTGCTTTGCGACTTCCATGAACTCATACACTCCATTACGATATTCAACACTCAATCTATCGAGCGAGCTCATCCAAATTTCTATCCATTTCAGCCAAATACCTAAATATAATAATATAATTATTAAACATCATATTACACCCATTAACATTACTACTTCATTAATTATTTATTTAAGCTGCATATACATATATATTTAGTTGATAAATTAATTAGTTGACAGAAAAAATATATTAAGTTAATTAACTAATCTACATATATGAATCATAAACCACTAACAAAAAGTATATAATAAACATAATCATAAAAAATGAAAATAATAAAGAAATATGAAATATTTAAGTCAGATATACAATTATTCTTTGCAAATATCAAGAAAAATAATAAAGAAATATGAAAGAAGATTTACCTTATGGAAAATTAATTACAATTTTATTTAAAATTTGTAGCAGAGTTGTGAGGTTGAAGAGGAGAGAGTCTCAGACTGCAGAGGATGAGATTGAAGAGGATGAGAGAAAAAACAGATGGGGAGAATGATTGGTGGCATTCTACATTTTAATCAATTTTTAGCATCGAATCTCCATTTTCGACGCTAAATGTTTGATTTTTAGCGTCGAATAAACAATTCGACACTAAATGTCGAGATTTTCAGCGTCGATATTAAAATTAGACGCTAGAGATAAAAGGATTGTCAGTGGTATCTTCATAGACCTGTAGCGACGCAACTTCGTCGACGCTAAATGTCAAATTTTTGGCGTCGAATACGTGTTTCGATCCTATAGGGCTTATTTTTAGCGTCGAAATAATATTCGACGCAGAAAAATTGAATATTTGGTGTCGCGTATGATTTTCGTCGCTAAAATCGTGATAATTGGCGTCGAATAAGATTGCGACGCTAAAAGTTATTATTAGCGTCGAAATAAATTTCGACGCTAAAGTATTGGACGCTAAAAATCCATTTTCTTGTAGTGGTTTTTTCCTTGTGCAAACTCTAACTATAAAGCGTTTGAATTGTTTGTTATCCTTAAAAATAATATTTTGCAAAATTTGATTGTGATAGGTAATTTATTTTCAATGAATAGTTTAGCTGACTTAATTTTTATCGTTGGAGCAAAAGATCACGGATTTAAGTCATATGAGATATATTTAATTTAGAATTTTGTTGGAGTATGGTGTAATATTTAAGGAAAACAATCTGATGCAGCTCCCAAGGCTCCCATGCATTATAAATCAGGTTTGAGAATGTCTTAATTTACGTAATTTTATCATTATTTATGTTCTCATATAATCTATTTTCAGGGTTCAAGCATGTATTCAAAAGAATAACAAGTTAACACTTGATCAATGCGTTAGACACCAACTTAATATTTCGAAGTATAAATTTTAGAGATGTGTGATCCAGATTACACATGTCAACATGACTGGTTTGATGATGATGACGACGACACTCCTCACAGGAGGAGAAGCAAATCCAAAAGACCTACGGTCAAAGAATATGTTCAATCCTCCATATTGAACCTGTGTGCTTGTGCTCTACAAGATCATCATAACAATATGTCACTCTTGACATTCCTTTAGAGTAACGTTTTTACAATAATAAAGAGAGAACAAAAATCTCAATAGAAGCCTCATTTGATTCAAATATCCTCCACATGCCTCATCAAGCTTCAGTGCCTTGAATTCTCCATTAACTTCTATAAAGAAACAAACCACATTGACTACATCAGTTACATTTCTTGTCATTAAATTTGATTTAGGAGTTATACAATGTATCATAATCCATAAAATAATTTTTTAAAAAACTTCAAATTAATGAAAAGCAAAACTTACCTATTAAACTATGCAAATACTAGAGCTCATCGTTATGTTTCAAAAAAAAAAATTCATCACAAGAAATTCCTGATGGGAATCCCATATTATTCAGTGCAGAATTTAAAACAATTCATCACAATTTATTATTAAAAAAAATTTCAAATATTGATCGGAATACCACTGAAAACACAGAGAGAAAGATAGAGGTGGCTTTGAACTGCTTTGTAACTGAACTAATGAAGTAAAAACCTAGAAAGTCTGCCCACATAGGTTTTTTATAAAAAAAAAAAAAAAAAAAAAAAAAAAAAAAAAAAAAAAAACTTCTTACCATTTTACCCTTTTGCTTCTACTCATAAAATCATTATAAACTAATGATTATTTAATCAAAATATGAAAATCCAGGCAATAATTCAATTGGAAAGACAGGAAATCATTTTTTTTTGGACAAAAGAAATAGAAAATAAATTAGGTGTGGACCGATGCTCATAATATCCAGTGCGTATCAAGATAGGATTCGTCAGTCCTGTGTACAAGGTATAGGCATCCTCACGTGTTTACGATCTAGTAAATCCATGGCCGTGGTATAATTTCGGAAATCAGTTCCGAGTGTTATTTAGAGATCGTAAATTAAAAAGTCGATTGTATTATACCGAACAGATTTGACGTTCTCATCTATATCCCAGGTATAATACGGATAGCCTATGACGGAGGGATTATATGTATGTTATGACCTCGACTTGCATAGTTTAGCGAGATTATTTGTGGTCGTCATAATCTATGAGTGGGTGGATTATGGACACGAAATTGGATTTCGTGACGGATAAACCTAAACTTAGAGAGTCCCACAATATGAAGTGTACTCATTGAGCACTTGGGCAACGTGATATGAATAATACGGATTATTCATTATACTTCACCGGATTAAATGAGTTAATTCGGATCGTTTAATCGGTTAAACGATAACACATGCAATTAGAGAATTTTGTCCTCTAATAATTATTATGTATTTGTATTTGATACATAATACGATTAGATACACATTAATTATTCGTCAAATGAGATTTTGACACATGCCATTAATATATGAATTTGTTATTTAATGTAAATAAAAATACATATATGTGAGTAAATTAATTGTTTAATTATTTAATAGTTAAATAATTAAATAATTCAAATTAAAGCCTTATCCATTTATTATTAATTGAATTATACATGGTGAGCTTTAATTGGTTACACATGGCATGAATTTAATTAGCTTTTGTGTGTCCAATTTTGATTGGATTTTATAAAGCCTAATTAATGATTTAATTTGTTAAATAAAGAAAAGACAAAAAATACCCCTCCTTCAATATGCCAATTTCGGTCAACTTAAATTGAATGAAGCAAATTATTTTCTTCTTCACCCTAAGTTGCTGCTACTGCCGAAACCCTCTCCAAAAATGGGTTTTGAAAACTTGTTTCAAAACTTCAAGATTTGAAGGAAAAAATTCAAAGAAAAGGCTAAGGATTTAGGGATTTAAAGGTAAGTCTTCAACTCCTTAGGCTTAGGAATTTGATTTCTTGTTCTTTGATGGCTTAGAAATGTTCTGGGGTTTATTCAAATCTGAAAAATTGGGGCTTTGTGGTTTGGTGGATGGATTGGAAGTTTATTGGTGCACGTGTGAAGTGTTGATGAACTAATTAGTGTAATTATGGTTCAATTTTGTTCAAATTATTGTTGGACAATAAGTTGCCATTCTAGAGTGTGATAACCACTCTTATTATGCCTAGAATTGTTCTAGAGATCTTCATTTGTGGTGACTTTAGATTGGTGTTTGATTAATTTGATTAATTTTAATGGAAATTGGATTTAAAGCATGATATTTGGACTGTTTTTATTTACTGATCAGACCTGGAAGAAATTCTGATTTGGTGATGAAATTGTTGTCTTTAGAATGTTTTGGATGTAATTTGGGTGTTGGCACAATTTTCGGAAAGTGTTTCCGACTTGAAATAAGCGAAAACGGCCAAAAAACGGCGTTACCGGGTGGATTTTGAGCCAACCGGGTGACGGCTGTGAAAACAGTGATTCCGTCACTGTTCGGGCAGCCCGTGAACTTCCCCAAGACTATAGGAACTGACCTGGGCAGTTTCCATAAGTGTCGGGTAGTCGGTTCGGTCAAAAACGCGTTTTAGGCAATTTTGCGGAAAAACGTTTTCGTAAAAGTTTCGCGAATTTTCAATTATGTTTATATTAATACTTGATATTAAATAAATAGGTTTAAGTGAAATATGAATAAATTATTCATATTAGATATTGATTAATTTATTCAGTATTTTGAAAAAGTTTTAAAATACGATTTCGCCCGAACCCGCGCTTCCGCTGCGCCCAACTCTCAAAACCCCAACAAAAATGGTATCATAGCAGGTCTGATGCTTCATCCATTACATTATTCATGCTTGATATATGATATATAATCCAATTTTAATGTTCGCACATGCTTGGAATCTAGATAAGTTTCTTTATTGTTCAGTTTTACGCTAACGAAAATGTAATGGAAATTTAATGGTTAAGTTACGTTATGTTTTCTAGGTAGAACTGAGTTGTTTAGAAAATGATTTAGATGAATATTCTGCATTGGATGTAGAGTATAACTTTCGTAGGAAAATCCCCGCTTTTAAATATGGTTGTAAAGTAACGTGTATTGGATACATGTTTCTTGGTCCGCCTTGCCAATACGGATGCAAATGATTTCCTGATGCTCTAGATGTATCGTGCCAAAGATGTACAGTTATGGTTGATGGTAGTTCATTTGCGCCGGTAGAACTTATATGATAAGAGACAAATTCAAGTGAAAGTGGAAATCCTGAACGTGCCAAAGCTGTCAGGACTACACCGGTAGCTTGAGTTTGTCATTGACAAGTGTAGCCTTGATACGCCTCCCTGTGAACGTGCCAAAGCTGTCACATCGAGAAACGGTCAGGACCAAAACCAGGAGTCACTGGTGAGTGATTGACAAATAGTTGTCTACCTAATGAATATACGTAGGCGAGAACGTGCCAAAGTTGTGAGTCGAAATATATTCATTGGATCATACTCTCACTATGAAATTCGATTTAATTATTGAATTCTCATTGTCCGTTGGGGATTACGGTATTACGTAAAATAGTGGGAGACACTGCTGAGTTTAAAAATCCATAACTTAAGCAGTGCGTAATTTTATGGAATTTACTGCTTTCGTTTTCTTTTATTCTATATTGTTTATAGATTTATACTTCTAATCCACTGCATTTATATTTCTTGAATATATTTTCTGACTTTACTTATGGTTGCATAGTTCTAGAATATGTTCTAGAAAGATAGTAGACTTATATATTGTTAGATTAGTTAAAATCATCGGGAACTATTGTTCCGATTTTCTTGAAAATCAAGGTGGTTTGTGACTTAGTTTCTAAGTCACGATTGGTAATCTAGATAGATATCTGGTTTAGGATATTATTTTAGATAGAATTGTTTATTTTAGATAGAATTGTTTCTTATGCAGTAAGAATTGACTTGAATAGTTCATGTCTCGAGATTCTTGACTGGCATTAAGAAAACCCTTAAGTATTTGTTTATCTTTAATGACGTTTCTTGGTTTTTAGTGACTTTTAGAAGTCACGTGTTTGACACAATTTGCTAATCAATTATTTACAATTGTTGTGAATAATTGAACGTAAATTATAAAGCTTAGAGAAAAGAGATGTGTATAGTTATGTATAGAGAATAATGATTCTCACAATACGACAACTGTAGGTATTGGATATCAGATCTCCTCTCTAGTTATCACGCAACATTTTCTTTGCCTCGTAATACGACTTAGGTAATTCGCTTCCAACCGGTAACATTTGCCCCAGTAACTCTAGCATCATATCAATACTTTTATTGGTCATTCTATTGATCACTTTAATATGTAATAATTTCACAACGAAATTCAAGATCGACATTTCAGCACCTTCAAATGGAA
Organism: Zanthoxylum bungeanum; assembly: GCA_019454045.1. Taxonomy (NCBI): domain Eukaryota; kingdom Viridiplantae; phylum Streptophyta; class Magnoliopsida; order Sapindales; family Rutaceae; genus Zanthoxylum; species Zanthoxylum bungeanum. The sequence goes on from SKCR01041472.1 coordinate 36,993, forward strand.
TTTTTTTTGCCTCATCAAGTAGTTCACTAAATAAATTTTGATCATTTCCACTTAACACTGGCATGTCACCACTAACACTATGACCAAGTTGTAGACCTTGTAAGTCATGCAAATCATCAGTTATCTCATCGTTTGCAGGTTGGTTGTAACTACTGCTCCCTTCACCGGAATCAATAAACCGTGACTGGGAATTATATTGCTCACCGTGATAAATTCACCTACGGTAAGTTGGTGATATTCCCAGCATGTATAAATGATTATGAACTTCATCTAACCGTTTCCTTTTCCTATTCAAACAATTTGTACATGGACACCGAACACGACCTTCTGCATCAATGTGTTGCTTTGCGACTTCCATGAACTCATACACTCCATTACGATATTCAACACTCAATTTATCCAGAGAGCTCATCCAATTTCTATCAATTTCAGCCAAATACCTAAATATAATAATATAATTATTAAACATCATATTACACTCATTAACATTACTACTTCATTAATTATTTATTTAAGCTGCATATACATATATATTTAGTTGATAAATTAATTAGTTGACAGAAAAAATATATTTAGTTAATTAACTAATCTACATATATGAATCATAAACCACTAACAAAAAGTATATAATAAACATAATCATAAAAGATGAAAATAATAATGAAATATGAAATATTTAAGTCAGGTATACAATTATTCTTTGCAAATATCAAGAAAAATAATAAAGAAATATGAAAGAAGATTCACCTTATGGAAAATTAATTACAATTTTATTTAAAATTTGTAGGAGAGTTGTGAGGTTGAAGAGGAGAGAGTCTCAGACTGCAGAGGATGAGAGAAAAAGCAGAGGGGGAGAAGGGTTGGTGGCATTCTGCATTTTAATCAATTTTTAGCATTAAATCCCCATTTTCGATGCTAAATGTTTGATTTTTAGCGTCGAATAAATAATTTGACGCTAAATGTCGGGATTTTTAGCGTCGATATTAAAATTAGACGCTAGAGATAAAATGATTGTCGGTGGTATCTTCATAGACCTGTATCGACGCAACTTCGTCGACGATAAATGTCAAATTTTTGGCGTCGAATACGTGTTTCGACGCTATATGGCTTATTTTTAGCGTTGAAATAATATTCGACGCGGAAAAGTTGAATATTTGGCGTCGCGTATGATTTTCGTCGTTAAAATCGTGATAATTGGCGTCGAATAAGATTGCGACGCTAAAAGTTATTATTAGCGTCGAAATAAATTTCGACGCTAAAGTATTGGATGCTAAAAATCCATTTTCTTGTAGTGGTTTTTTCTTGTGCAAACTCTAACTATAAAGCGTTTGAATTGTTTGTTATCCTTAAAAATAATATTTTGCAAAATTAGATTGTGATAGGTAATTTATTTTCAATGAATAGTTTAGCTGATTTAATTTTTATCGTTGGAGCAAAAGATCACGGATATAAGTCATATAAGATATATTTAATTTAGAATTTTGTTGGAGTATGGTGTAATATTTAAGGAAAAAATCAGATGCAGCTCCCGAGGCTCCCATGCATTATAAATCAGGTTTGAGAATGTCTTAATTTACGTAATTTTATCATTATTTATGTTCTCATATAATCTATTTTCAGGGTTCAAGCATGTATTCAAAAGAATAACAAGTTAACACTTGATCAATGCGTTAGACACCAACTTAATATTTTGAAGTATAAATTTTAGAGATGTGTGATCCAGATTGCACATGTCAACATGACTGGTTTGATGATGATGACGATGACACTCCTCACATGAGGAGAAGCAAATCCAAAAGACCTACGGTCAAAGAATATGTTCAATCCTCTAGATTGAACCTGTGTGCTTGTGCTCTACAAGATCATCAGAACAGTATGTCACTCTTGACATTCCTTTAGAGTAACGTTTTTACAATAATAAAGAGAGAACAAAAATCTCAATAGAAGCCTCATTTGATTCAAATATCCTCCACATGCCTCATCAAGCTTCAGTGCCTTGAATTCTCCATTAACTTCTATAAAGAAACAAACCACATTGACTACATCAGTTACATTTCTTGTCATTAAATTTGATTTAGGAGTTATACAATGCATCATAATCCATAAAATAATTTTTTTAAAAAGTTCATATTAATGAAAAGCAAAATTTACCTATTAAACTATGCAAATACGAGAGCTCATCATCTTTATGTTTCAAAAAAAAAAAAAAATTCATCACAAGAAATTTCTGATGGGAATCTCATATTATTCAGTACAGAATTTAAAACAATTCATCATAATTTATTATTTAAAAAAATTTCAAATCTTGATCGGAATACCGCTGAAAAACACAGAGAGAAAGATAGAGGTGGCTTTGAACTGCTTTGTAACTGAACTAATGAAGTAAAAAAATTTTGAGTACATAATTAACAGGAAGCCTACAAAATCTAGGTATGTTATTCAGAAACCCTAGAAAGTCTGCCCACAGAGGTTTTTTAAAAAAAAAAAACTTTCTTACCATTTTACCCTTTTGCTTCTACTCATAAAATCATTATAAACTAATGATTATTTAATCAAAATAAGAAAATCCAGGCAATAATTCAATTGGGAAAGACAGGAAATCATTATTTTTTTTGGACAAAAGAAATAGAAAATAAATTACAGTCATTTGCATCTTCTGAAAATAAATTAGTATTTTTGACAAGTGGGTCAAAATGATTCCATGCAAACATCAAATACAAAATATAAAAAAATTATGGAGGAAAAAAAAAAAAGGACGAGAGAAATGTAGAGAGAGAGAGAATTTTACCCATCACCAAACTTTTTTTCCTAGAAAGTATATTTATATCATAAACCTGGAGAAAACCGAAACTACTGGATTGACGGGAATGAAGCCTGGTCCAAGATCACATACGTCTTGGAAATTAGTATCATCTAAAAAAAAACTTCAGAGAAAAATGCAAGAAAATAAAATCTTAGAAAATTTTGAAACTTAGGTGATCATCTCGAGCCAAACCACATTCTCATCAACCTTAAACTTTCAAAATCAGAATCAATGAATTTACTTTTCAGAGGAATGAAGCCTGGTCCGATGCTCTTCCAATATTCATTTTTAATGCATCGAGCCAGACAACAGTCCCCTGAAAAACAATCATTTTTTCATCAAATTTCTTGATCTCAAACGCATAAAAACTCTAGAAAAGAAATAAGAAAAACATATTTAGAACAGAAATGAAGTTTTTTGGTTTATGGTGGAAGAAAAAAATTGCTAGGGCACTTGGCTTTATAGAGAAGAGGTAAGGTAACACTATCGGTTGATGATATATCTCACACTATTGTGAATGATATGAAGACTTGCTTTTGCATAGCGCGTGGTGTCACGCTCTTTAGGTGATAAATAAATTTAGTATAATTATATAATATAGTTTCGGTGCTGAGTTAAATTTTATATCGGGCATTTTAGAAATGGTGTTGTGTTGTTATTGGATAATAATTGGAAAATGACAACAAAGTATCCTGTTATTGCTATAATGGCATTCTAGTCCCTACAATTCTATTCAATTTGAATCATTTTTTATTCAATTAGTGTTAAATGATTTGAGTACTTTAAAAATTGTTTAAAAATAATAAAAGTTTGTTTTAAAATTAGATGGAAAGTAACTCAATTGAAAAAAAAAATTAACAATGGACTAAGAAAATTTTTATGATAGTTGAATATCATTTTCCTGTAATTGAATTTTAATCATATTTTTATTAAAATACACTTGAAGAGAGATTATAAAAAATTTAATAAGTTGAACTCTTTATTCAAATTCATAATTTTGTCACAAGAAATTGTAAATGGATATTTTTTTGGAATATCGGGGAAACCTCACGCTATTCATATCGGGGTTAATGGACCTCGATAAGGATGCATAAGTAAATTGGTGTTATCTCATGCTCTTATAATAATATTATCCATTTATCCAAGGCTTGAAAGAGTAAGACCTTGAAGACAATATCACAAACTTAAACTTGGGTACTGTAAATGGACAAGCATTGTAGGAAAGTGTCAAAAGAGGTGTATTGTATCTTTTTAATTTATATATGTGTATGTATTTGTTGGGACTTTTTCAGAAGAAAATAAATAAATAAAAAATCTCATTTTTTCATAAAATATACACAGAAATGCGTGGACAACAGTATAAATTTTGAGTTTTGCTAATTTCAAAACAATAAAACAAAGAATTTTGTGTATGTTTTTGTGTCTTTTTTTTATATGTGATTAGGGTAATGCTATGATACACAAGGGTATCAAATTCCCTTGGGTTCAATGCAACTTTGAGCATTGAACATGTGATTTCTACCGATAAACATGTCACTGATTTCATGTTTTAAAAAATTTCATGTTTATTGATAAAATTTACATGTTTAATGGTCAAAGTTACATGTTCAATGCTCAAAGTTGCATTAAACATGCAACTTTGATACCCGAGGGTATGTGATACCGTTGGGTATCATAAACATGCCCGAGTGATTATCATTGTTGTTTTTAAGAACCTCTGCCTATAATGTTAGCTCTATCAAATAATACAGTGACAAATCTACTATATAAGTATCTACGGCCTATCTTTTTTCCAAATCTATATATAGCTCACGGGGTGACCTTATGGATAGTCCACACAGACAGTCGGCCGATATCTCTAAATTTGAAACAAAAATTAGGGTTTCTTAAATCTAAGAAAAGTTTACACTCATATTAACAAGGAGATCAAATAAATCTATAATTTAAAAATAAGAAGTCACATATTTAGAAATTCGTTTAAGACCTCTCAATACTGAGCACCGTCCCGATAGCTCATAAACTTTGAAAAAATCATTTAATAAAATTAAATTAAATTAAAACCAAAACCGCCTTTGATAAATGGTTGAGCATATGGCAAAAAGTAATGGATAATTTTATGATACTCTCTTAATTATATGGATGAAAATGGTCCTCTTTTATGTAAATTTCAAAATTTCATTCACCTGTTCAAAAAGAAATGTTATGAACAATTTATTCATAGGTGCTTAAGCTTAATTGTAAGAAGCGAAGAGAGACTAAAGTCCAAATTTGATGCTCTTTTGGATCTTTTATCATTTTATTTTATTTTTTAATTATTCAGAGTCAACAAACAATCAAGCTTAGAAGAAAAACAAAATGTAATAATAAAAAGTTTATCCAAACACTCGAAAGTATTTCCAATAACTAAAAGGTATTTATAAATCTATTTATATGTGTGTGTATATATGATGTAATAAATCATTTTTTTTTAATTTTAAATTAGGAAAGAATCTTAATATTAGTGGTGCGCCAAGCCAGTCATGCTTTACCATTTTCATACAGATGGGTTCCAGAATATTTTTTTAAAATTTAAATTAAAAATATGAGACCCATCAAGCCCATGACAAAACATGATTGATATGGGATATTACCTAAGCTTTTTTTTTTTTTTTTTTTTGGAAACGATGGAAATCCCGCCACCAAACCACTCATTCTGGGCCGCGGCGCAGGTAAAACCACCGGTTGTCCCAGGCTCTTACAAGAAATACACCCCTTGGATTCGAATCCAGAACCTCAAGGTGAGATCCTGGACCATACACCACCAAACAGCAGCTTGTGCGCCTGTCATATCTAAGTTTCTTAAAATAGATACATTTGTTAGTTTTTTTTTTTTTTAATGTTGAAAATTATGGTGTCAAATTATCCGATCCGCGTTTAAGCGGAGCAGGTAAAACTCCTGATTACTCCAGGTTCTTACAAGAAACGCACCACCTGAATGATAGATCATGCACCACTAAATCATGTCATTAGCTCTTTTATTAAACAACAATTCTCTTTTGATTTTTTAAATAAACAAATTGTATTAATCTCGAGTTAAATTGTTAAAAAATTACATTGCAAATCACATCGAACTCATATCTAATAATAAAACTCTCAATTTACGACACTCTAACATTATAGTAGAACCAATACCGTTATTGCCTAATATAAAATTGTACAAAAAAAATTTACTGTTTAAATATTGATATTACATCATTCATGCAATTATCTAATAATATATTATCATGTGTATTAAAATAATTATAATTTAATTTAAATAATCCATATGTGTTATATAATTATTAATTAATTATATCACATCACATCACCCAAATAATAATAGTACCCAAAAAATTACTCAAATTTCACATGCTAAAATCTAATAATATTCAATTTTATTAACACTTAAGCTTGAGTAACTTATCAAAAACGTCTCAAATGAATGTCGTTTGGTGGTAAATGGTTTATGATTTGATTGTCAAGTTCTGAGTTCGAGTCCAGTGAGTGTATTTTTTATAAAACTCTGAAACAATCGAAGATTTTATCTGTTACATTTAAACTCGGATCGGATAATTTGACAGTAAATTTTCAACATTTCAAAAAAAAAAAAATTATCAAAAACAAAAAATGCTGGAGGCCAAGCACCATTTACTTTTGGCACAGCAAATTGTGACAAAACACAACATGCATTTAAAGCATTTCCTCTTTAAGTTGTTTGCTTGAAAGTTGCAACAGCTTTTCTCTGATTGGAATAATAATTGCAAGCAATGGAATCCAACAAATCCCCAATTGGCAAATGTCATTCTTCATCATTACCTTATTATTGAACCTTAAAAACAAAACCATTTTAAAAATCCACAAAATGGAACAATTAAAATAATTATTACTTTATTCTTACCTCTCTCAACTTATACGGTTTCATTGCCGGAAAGGTAGGGGTGGGTGGTGTTGACGATTTCGATTCAAATCGTAATCCGATCCAAATCGTATCGATCTGAATCGAATCGTGCGGTTTGGAAAAAATATTGAAAATGATTTCGTGATAGTCTGAACCGAATCGTAAATTTTGGGTCGATGCGTGATTTTGATTCAAACTGTGACCCGAATCACCTGAACCGTAAATTTTGAACAGACCCGAGACTCGAACCGCCTAAACCGCTGACCCGCTTTCAAATTAGACATTATTTTATATTTTTCTTATTCTTTAATAATGAAATTTAAGATATTAATGATCATATTACAATATGCAATGTATAAATGAAAATTATGTATTTTTTTCTCTTTAATTATTTTGTGAAAACACACAAAAAATTTTTAAAAAAATTTATAATCCAAATCACTGACCCGAACCACTGCGGGTTTCCTAATCAAATTTACGGTTTGAAGTATAAAATGAAAAAATCGACCCAAACAACACCGCGAACACCCATACTCGAAGTTTTATTTCATATACCTTTTGGCATTTTAATTTCATTTATTCTAATTGATAATTTTCATGGATTAATAACTAAAATTTAAGAAATAACAACCTTCATAACATGGGTCATCTACAACATAGAGGTATGAATTAATTTACATATAGTTTCTAAACAAATAAAAATCTATCTTGTCTTAAATTAATATCCGAATTGATTTTTAAATAAATAAAATTAATATGATATAATTTTGGATTTCATATATTCGATATCAAATTCAAACAAAATAGTAATGCTCGCAAAACAATAACATTAAGCCGCAGGAGAATACAAAAGAGAAGAGTAAAATAGCCCGAATAACGAGGGAGACCAATCTCATTTAATTCTTGAAATGGGACTTTTCAAACTCTTTTCTTCTTTTAATTGAAACAATTTTATATTATTTCGATATTATATTAACTAGTGTCTTAAAGCGTTCATTAAAAATCCATTTTTTGAAAAGCTTTCACACCATTTTTATAGAAAATATAAAAAATTATCAAAGTATTAATTATTTTTTCCATGCAAACTTTACTAAAATAAATCATTAACGAGTATCCTAAAATTTGCATTTCTCTTCTTTCTATTTCAAGAACTTAATGACCTTGAAATTCTCAAGATTTGTATATTCTTCATAATTGAGCTCATTGAATTTTGATCCATACTATGATCAACCAATTAATAATAATAATTGTGATTATGCGGTCGAATTTTTTCTTATACATTCTTCATCTTCATCTATATATCAGTTGATCATAATTTGTATTTATTTAAATGAAAAATCATTTCAAGAGAGTAGTCTATGTATATTACTTATATTTAACAACACTTTTTTTTTAGAAATTTCGTCGCTAAATTACTCGATTCAGATTTAAGTTGAACAGATAAAATCTCTAACTATTCCAGATTATTACAAGAAATACACCCTTTAAATTCGAATCAAAGACTTCACGGTGTTCTATAACTTACTACAACTCAATGAGAGAAAAAGAAAATGCAATTCAACATTGTCAAATATTCACGAAACTTTAAACTGATATCAATTTTTAATATATATTTTTTTATATGTTTTGCTTATTACACGAGTAATTAAAAATGAAGCAAGTTATTTAAATATTTGGGCAAATGGAATCAATCATTTAATCCAAACCATGATTTGCATAGGTAATTGAAAATAGAACAAATTATTAGATGAATAAGAATGTGAGTGTATAAAACAATAAAACTATCAAATGCCAACCATGGTTTTAAAAACTGGATGGATTAAACGGGAAATCAGTGACTTAAAAATCGGGCCATTATAAAATTGGATAAAATAAGTGAAATCGATAAATCAGATCCATTAATTTTTAAAAAGAATTTAAAATAAAAAATTAAAATTAAATATTTTTATAATTTTTAATTATTTAAAATTATTTATGATATCGTTTAATTTTATTAATCCAACCAATCGACTTATTAAATATTTTACATGACCTATTGATTTTTAAAATTATGGTGCCAACGTTAAAGAATTAAATACTTGAAAGCCCCCACTCAACAAACAATACAAAACTCAAAAACCCAAGAAGCCAGAATTACTGAAATGCATTTATTTGGATATCGATTATCACGCTACCACGATCGGACGGCTAAGATTCGCCCACATCGTCCGGTGTCACATCCACCAACCACGTGCTTGAATTTAATGCAATCACTGTATCCATTTGTCTTATTCTTCTGTTTCTTTCTGGAGAGAAGAGGCGGGTCCCAAGCAAGATGATGACAGTCAATGGGGCGAATAGATGTGTCAGTCAGATCAGACAGGGTGACAGGCGGAAACACTTTAAACTTTTCTCAGGACAACTCGTGTGGGTTGTCACTTTGACTCGTTGGGTTGACCCGGATTTTCCGCGTATATAACCTTTTCATATTTTTCCTACCGACGTCAAGCAATACGTAGAGTAACTCCCGATATAACAGCATGGAAAGATATTAGGCATGAATTTATAGGTTAATAAATATGGGTGGATAAGAAGGAATATCAAAATAGGAATATGTAAATCTGATTTTCATTTCAGGGGTAAATATGAGAGTTCACTCCTTGAACAATCATCTCTCAACTGTGAATTTGTTTGGTTTGTTGGGAATCAAAAACAAACTTAGTAAGAAATGAGAAACACACAGATAAAAACAGAGGATTTAACGTGGTTCGGTGGAATGGATCAAACCTACATCCACAGACACAAAGAAGTGAAGTTTTTTATAACGTCTGCCCAACCTATTTTAGACGTCTGACCGACCTCTTTCAAGTTCTCTCTCATAATAAGTTTTTTTTTTTTAATCTTTCTTATAATGCTCACGGGAATACAAAATGCTAACCTTTACAAAAGTGCACTCAACTCCTTTATATTCCAAGGAAAATAACATTGTTCAACCGTCCTCGTGGAAACTACAGATCGAAGAAGCAATGCCCACCTCAGTTACTCTACAGCTTGTTGACGCTCATATTTCCGAGAGGTGTAGTGGAAGATGTATTGGTTAAAGTCAATAAATTTATTTTCCTTGCAGATTTCATTATCATTGACATATAATAAGACAAAGATGTACCTATCATCATCGGGAGATCATTCTTGGCTACATGTCGAACTGTTATTGATGTACAAAAATGAGAACTAACCATGAAAGTGCAGGACCAAGAAGTTACATTCAATGTTTTCAAAGCCATGAAATTCCTGAATGATGAAAAAGAGAATGAATGTTTCAGAATTGATGTTTTAGATAGTATCATCTAGTATACTGATGCAATGCAACTTTCCACGGAAAAACAGAAAAACTTAAAGCTTACATCACCAACAGTGAGCCTGCCATTACCAGATGAGCTCTCTGCCCCAACCGTTCCGCCGAAAGCAAATCTGCCACCTGACACTTCATTGAACCATCCCCTCTTTGGATACTATCATACACTACCTTTATGATGTCAGCTTGTATCCACATGTTCACGCGGTGATGTGTGTCAGAGGATAACCCTACAAGTTGCTCCAATCATGTCAAGTCTTTATGGGTAGTGGACGTCCTCAGGTCGTGCTTGCACCATTATACTTCGTCCTCATCAGTACTACCTCGACCTGTCCTACCAAGTCGGACGGCTGGCTGAAACAATGGTCATCTTGTCATACCAAATTACTTGATCAGGTCATACCTGAGGACCTCGATCACCTGGTTCCCCAAATATCTATCCTCATCGAGTCGATCAGAAAATGAGGACTGAGCCTGATCTCTCTGTTGGGCCGGATTCCCCTATTTAATGTAATCAGCCTCCGTAGTCCGTACAGTGAAATGGGAGGTTTCTCCTTATGCCATCTCTGAGCTACTGGCGACCCTTAGGCTCAAAAATCACCATCGACATATATAAATATATATATGTGGCGGTTAGGAGGAGTAGAAAATCCTAAATCTCGAATTCCGATTGAATTCCCGTCTTGTTTGGTTTTAAGATTCGGGATGATTTTTTGACTCGAATAAAAATTTCGATCTAGATTCGGGTCAATATATCGTCCCAAATAAAAAATGGAGTAGGGAGTCATGATGTTTTTTTTTAATCTCGGATCCCAAATTTTAGCTTAAAAAGTCTTGAATCTCGCCACTTCATTTGGTTCGGGATTTGGGACGATATTTTGTCCAAATTCAAAATATCAATCAAAATTCAAGACGACTTCTTCATTTCGAAAAATAATCGGGATGTGATGAAATGAGACTCAATTATCATTCGGGCAAACTAGTTACAGTGAAATGTTAATTTGTCCGTACTGGCATGCATTCTGGCAAACCATCAGAGTTCTTATTAATATCTGTCTTGTCTGGAGTATGAAATCGGGGTAAAAAATAAAAGCATCAACAATTCATTTACCAATAAAGTAAAAATTGAGATAAAAAAATATTCACGAATGTTATATTCAACAGTATGAAAATCCAAATACAATTCTACTTTTGATCTCTTACATTCAAAATTCTGAGTATGTCGCATATTAAAATTTATTAAAAATTTGATTTTATGTTTTTTCCAATTGAATTATTAACAGTTGAAAAATATAACACCAAAGTAACCATACAAATTCAAATAAATTGAAATGTGCCAATTTGAATGCTTCTAAGTAAATTTTTTTTTTTTTAATTTTGAAAAATCAAATAAGTTTTTAAAAAATAAAATTAAATATCATTAGTGTACATTGACTAGAATTGAATGAAAATAATAGTCTTATATTATTGGATTTCAACATGCATCTAATTTATTTTTAATATTGTAGGCTCACTATATTTTTAATATATGAAGTATAAGGTTCGAGTCCTTTGAAGTTCAATTTTTAACATATCATTTCAACAAAAAATCCATTTCTAAAAGAAATTATATGAAAAAAAAAACTAAAAAAACAAACTTTCAATATCTATTTCCCTAGGTCTAAAATAGCACAACAAAAAGAATGTAAAAGAGAGTAGAGCTAAGAATGGAACACTTCTAATAACAAAAACTGTATCAACCATTTAAAGGACAAACACAAACATTTAAATTAGTCAAAGCACAATCATCTTTAAAAAAAAAATCAAACTAAGTTTCTCCATTATTCATTTAGAGCCAAAGGCAAAAGAGAACTTCGGCCGGGATTTGTTCTTACCCGACAACTTTGTTTGGTTTACCGGTTCTTCTTCCTCTTGCTGCTTCTTCCTTCGCATAGCCTCTTCTTTCTCTCTTTGCATCTGTTCTAGTTCACAGTAACGCTCCTCCTCTCTTCTTTGCTGCTCCTCGGCTTCCTTTCTTTGAGCTTCTTCCACCCTCCTCCGGTTCTCTTCAAGCATTTTCTCCAATTCTTCTTTTTCTTTTAGAGCTTGTTCCTGAAGTCAACATAAATTAAGTACTTCGAACAAGGGGTTTTAAAAGGTTAACTCAGCAGCTCCTGCCCCTGAGAGAGGCAACATTTAACACGAGGGGGGGAAAGAAAGGGAAGATTTACATCACAGATTACGAACTTTGAGTTGAAAGTTTTATGTTTCAGGTTTCAGGTTTCAGGTTTCAAATATCATATTCCAAGTTGCAAAAGCAATGTCCATGTATCGATACTCTTTATGATATAGCAGCCAAACCCATAATGATAAAACTGGATGAAAAGAAAACAAATAAGCATATCCAACAGATTTCTTCCATCCACATCCAAAAACTAAACCTCATCGACTACAATTGCCCCTCATCCCTCAACAACACTTGTGCAGTAAGAATATAAGATAGTTTTGTACTGACTAGTAAAAACCATTTTGTTTTCTTTAAAAGAACAAGGCTGGTTTCGCCGAAGTTTGATAGGGTGGCAGGTAATTTCAAAGCTACGGAGTGAAGGAGAACAGTGCAGATACTAAGGTTTTGCAGCAGGTTTCTTGTCATCCAGCAGCTTTAACAGTGTCAAATTGTCAATACATCATGACAGCAGTAATTGATATGCTTTTCACATTGGGGATGAAAAGATGAAAGAAAAGAAAGCATACTCATTTTCAGCAGGATTCTTGTTAGAAGTACATACCTCCTTTCGTCTAGCCTCGGTGAGATCAGCTTCCTTTTCTTTCTCAAGTTGAGCTTCAACTTCATTAAGAAGTCTCTTCCTCCCCTCCTCCAGTCGCCTTTGCATTTCCAGCTTTATCTTTTCTGAGTTCAAACTCCCTTCAACTTTCTTCCTAATTGCTTCTTCCACTCTCCTTACAGTCTCTTCTTCTATCAGTTTCAATTCTGCTTCTTGCTGACGCCTGGAAATACAAAAGAAAAGTTAACTCAGAACACAACTGTTCCTGGCCTGGTAGAATATACCACACTTCCTATTCCAGATGTCTTCATATCCAGACAAAGACTAAAACAAAAACAGCCAGACACAAATCCTGATACTTTTTTGAAATATTTTTTCCCTTTTCTCTCTCTATACTTACTATTAACTACAATAAATGACGAACTAACCTTCATGACGACAAGGCACTAAAATTTATTCTCATGCTTTTAAGGCATACCTCTAACTGAATCCTGGTCCAAACAAATCAATTTCAAAATGGTGAATAGTAGATAAACGAGGCACCCAATGATCATCAAATATAACAGGTCGAACTACAGCAGTATCTTCCTTCAGAAAAGCCTGTTGAGAAAAAGTCAAAGTAACCTGCCGCAGTTTTAAAACTAGTTATCAAAATATATTAACCCTTTGCATTCAAGAAATTTCCTTTGACAGGAAAAACAAGGCTGTTTTTGGTGCATTTATATGTTGAAAGGAACAGCACATTCCCACAAATGACATAAATTCAAAAGCTAAAAAAATCGCTTGCAGGAGAACTCACCATTTACACTAACTAAAGCCAGGCTTGATTTAAGTTGAGACTGGTTAAGTTCACAAGGTTGAGAGACAAATTTACCAACAATGATTATGAAAAAAGGAAATGGTTAGTTACCTAAAAGTAAAGTCATTAGACTGATAAAACATTGGATTTTGTATCACTGTTTTTAATCTAGTCATCAGTTATCATGCCTTTAGATTTCAGTTGACAGTAATCTGTTATTGATGAAGGTCAATCCACAACTAATTCATAAATGAGGCACCTAATTTATTTTCTGGACTTGATTTGAGTTTCTTTTCTTTGATTGCAGCGGATCAGAACACAAACTTCCAACCTCACAACCAGAATGTATCAAGGTACCTGAACTTGACTGAGATGGTAAGCATATATAATTCTGAACTTGTGTGATGCAGCAGACATAGCGGATGTACAGAACCATTGTGGTTACTTCTCCAGTAAGGTCATTGTCCAAGCATTACAATCAATTAAATAAACACTATGCAGGCCTAATTCCATAATGTTCAGACTAAGTTATATCTACTATATCCCGATGATCATGACTAACAGGTTGGAAATAAAGCAACAAGTCAGTACGAAGCTTTCATATAAATATATAAACCATGGTTATCTGTTTTACAGATACATATGCTACAAAACTAAAGTTGATATAAGAAAGCAGACTGACATTTTCCACGCAACTCAGCAGAAGGATAACATAAGCATGACCATTCAAATGAAGCCAACACTTAAAAGCAAACACAACTAACCAATGGTAGAACTAAAAAAGGGTGATAAAATAAAAGGAGTAAAATGGAAAAAAAAAACTGTAAAATATCTGAAATCTACCTTTTTTTCTCTTCCTCTTCTTTTCTCAAATTTTCACTTGCATTTTTCTGCTCTAATGACCCACGAATTGGACTCGAAGATACATGCGTAGGAGACAATGAAGAACTTATATTTCTTTCCCTCTTATTCCGCCTTGGAGTTGGTGAACGGCTTTTACGCTGTCTTGAAGAAGGAGACCGATCTTTACGGCATCGTGGAGAAATTGAGCGACTTTTTCGTCTGTAATAAGATAAAATATTATTGAGCAAAGCAAAAGCAAAACTTTTGACATCACAGACAAATAAAAAGACAATCAGACCCATCATCTGCTGCAATAAATATAGAAGCATGTACAGTTAACTTCACACATTGTCAAGAGTAACCATTGTTTGCTCCTCCTTTTCTCAAATGAAGAAGCTATGTCAGAATAGAGCAACAAAAGGACAACTATCACCTGCTCACTTCCTTCCCATCTCATATGATGGGAAGAAACTGAGTTTTTGAATTTTATTATGAAGTGCGAGCATCCTATCTAACTGTAAGAACCTTCTATATGTTTAGCTCCAGATATTCATGACTACCATCTTTCCTAGTTTTCCACACAAATAGACAGTTTGCAGAAATGCCAGATGTCATAGAGTTGTTTGTTCGAAAAGATGTAAGTCAAGAAACTTAGTCATCAAATGTTTTCTCAAAAAAACCAGTACGACTGTCATCACATGAATAGTTACATCATGAATGAGCTCCTGAAGCTGCAGAAAAGAAGAGAAGACTATCTGAACAGAAAAAAACATCATTAAGCACACTGTAAAAGAAAATTAACTAAAAAAAGGCATTCTCACACACTTGAACATCCAAAACAGCGCCACCGTGCAATGAGCAATAACCAAATTTTCATATAAATACTAAAAGCCAATTCAAAACAACACTCTGCAGGAATATACTCATTTCAAGAAATATGGATGTGCTAGACGAAAAATTTGTTACCCATGATGCAATATGAGAACTTTCTTTCACATTAGGGGGTATCATCTGCAACCATGACTTCAATTTGGAAGCCAATTTATCCAACTGCCACTTCTACCATTTATTGTTTTTTATGTTTCTTTATAGCATGGAATCATGTAGGGTGAATTCATAGTCTTTATTCAACAGGAAAGTAGAATATTACCAATCACCCAAGAAGGATAGGATGCGTTCAGAGCAACTTGAACATATTGTATATCCAATCCGCATGAGATATGTGAGTCCCCAATCTTTGTTACAAATGCTTGATAATTAATCACATTAACATAAAAGAGTGAGAATATAAACGGGATCACCTGCTATAAGAATATGGTGACCGGCTTCTTTCTCTTCGACTCCTCCTGCTATACCTAGGTGATGGTGAATGTCTCCGTCTATATGACGGTGATCGTGACAAGTCCCTTGGCATTTCTTATGAACTCAAACTTATAGTATTATCTTTTTTGAAAATACAAGTTCAGTTGTTGACCTGCATATAGGTCAATTGATAACGTTAAACTTGGCTTCTAGTAAGAAAAGATAACTTCAAATTAATAATACTAGCTTCGATTGACCATCATACAAATATTAAAATAAAATTGATTTAAACTATGCCAAACATTTTGTGTGGGTGGTATCATTTGAAAGCACCCACAGGTTATATTTTAAAAGTAACCCACCATTTACTTTTTGACGTTTAAAATTGTTCAAGCTTTTCCAGAAAACAATGCAATATTGAATTTTCTTGTTTTTAAAACCCTCTGTAAGCTTTGTGAAATAGTTTTAGTTTTGTGCAAAAGCATTTATCGAATCAGACACTTGGGATGAAAGGAACTTTAGCTTTTCAAAATAGTAATTGAAGTGAATAAATATTCAATCACTGTCGATTCATTGAGCCGTTCCAAAAAAAAATAAAAAATAAAAAATCCTCCATTGAGCAGAAAACCCGTGCTTCAACCAACATGCAAGACAGATCAAACCATTAATTCGAAACTGAGATTTCCATCAGCAAAACAATGAAAATAGCAGCAAGAGATGTTTCAATAGTTTCATTATCAAAATAGAATAAGAAAAAAATATATCAACGTCACAGAACCTATAATTATCGATTAATTAAAGACAACAACAATCAACTTAAGCTTATTACATACATATTAAGCTCAATTTACTAATAATCTTCGAGCGTGAACATATAATTAAATATATAAATATATATAAAACACAACAAAATCAAACTTCCTGAGCATATGCACATAAAAATTGGATTTTCCGTTCCTCAACTTTCGCGGGAAAGAAACAGAAAATATAAACCCTAAATCAAAATGAACCTGTAAGATCTTAATTTTGTTGAAATCAATTTAAAACATTACAAAAACTTTCAACAGAAAACGAAAACATAATAAATATCTGAGAGAGGGGAATTATTTATTTACCTGAATTTTCTTTTGGTAGTGACGACAATTTGTAGAGTCTTAAAACCGACGCAAGTAATAATTTCGCTCTATTTTTTGAATTTAGGTGATTTTGGGGATTTGCCTGTAATAAATAGTTAGGGATTAACTTCTCCTCAAAGGGGGAAAACTTATGAGAGATGAGGTGGTGAGCCTGGCCACGGCAGTGTAGATAGACTCGATGTTAAATTTAGATATAAGTCAAGATTGACTAGCCAATCGGCTCGTGGTCAGCCACACCACCTCATCGAGTTAAGGTGGCACACTGGAAGTCTCTTTTAAATTGATGGAATATAACTTTAAAAAAATAGATAATACAGAGTTTATTTTGGACGGGTTGAATATATATTTTAGGTATTAGTTTTATAGATATTTTGGATCTTATCCGTTTTATAGTTTAAATAAGATATTTGATTTACTTATACGTAATATTTATGTCACATTCGTTTGACTCTCAATTCTCAAATAATATTTCTAATTCACTGAACAAGTGTTAATAGTTATAGTCTGCATTCTCAAGCACAGTGAATTTACACTTCAAAAAAAAAACAATAGACCCGAAATCCAAAAAATTGATTAGGTTTTGTGGGTGACTATTATTTAGGTTTCTTATTTTAATATGAGATTATATTTTTATATAGTAATATATTTATTATTTTAATTTTATAAATTAATAATAAAAATATTAATTATAGAGATTAGATGTCATATGACGCTATTATAAAGCTTGAAAACCGACACAAAAAATAATTTTGCCTTATTTTTGAATTTAGGTGATTTTGAGGATTTGCAAGTAATAAATAATTATGGATTAACTTCTCCTCAAGGGGAAAAACTTATCGGGTGAGGTGGTGTGTCTCGCCACAGTAATGTAGATGGATTCAGTGTTAGTTTTATATATAAGTCAAGAATGACCAGGCCATCGGCTCGTGGTCAATCACACCACCTCATCAAGTTAAGATGACACGCCTACTATATGGTTATATTTGGATTGATGGAATGTAATTTTTAAGAAAATATTATTACATATGAAGATAAATTACCCATTAAAAATAATATAAAAATTTTATTTATTTTTATTTTTAATATCTAAAATAACACAATTATTTTTAAAACATATTTAATTACAATTAATTTCATTATTATTTATTTACCAAACAATATTTTGGAACATTATATTATAAACCTTTTTTTTTCCTAAACAAGATTATATTATGTTATTCTCCATTCATCTGTCATTAGTCATTACCATCCAATGGGCCTCCTTTTAAGATAATGTAGCAGACCCGCTTACGAAGGCCATACCTCCGAAGTTATTTTATAAACATGTGGAGTCGATGGGTATTAGATACAATCGATATTGGCACTAGAGCAAGTGAGAGATTTTTTTGGGGTTGGTGCTCAGAGTGCCAATTCCCGGTTGTATTTCCTTGTAAATATTATTGTAAATGTTTTATTATGAATAAAATGAGCAGTTTCTATAATATAATATATCTTCTTATATGGTAAAGACGTAATAGACCGTAGGATGATTGGTCTTGATACAGTTGCAAAAGCGTCGCAACTGACATTAAGTTATATCATTACGTTGTCATTCTCAGACAGTTCATGGTCAATGTTTACACTACTTGGTCAGTAAAGTAAACCCGTTGAGACTGGTACATGTCATATACTGGAATATATGATTCCAATGGTTTCTCAATGAACTATGAGTCTTGGAGACTCGTATAGACGTGTAGGTGTTTATAGCGAATAAACACTGAACGACTCACCGGAGATTCTTAATGGATGGTACACCAACATCAATAAGAATCTTCTCGGGTTGAGTAGCATTTGTGATTTTTTGACTTGAGATACCACAATGGGCACATGAGACATCTTCCACACTTAGATGGCAGTCACGTCACCGATCTATTCAGATCAGACCTCTGCATGTTCATTGGGTGTGGACAGATCCTCAGGGTGTCCTGTGTGTGTCGAGATAGGATCCGTTAGTTCTGTGTACAGAGCATAGGTAGTCCATATATGATTAGCAATCAGATAAAAACCATGGGCACGTGGTACACATTATAAGTGAGTTCTAAATGTTCTTTTAGAGATTGCTAATAGAGACGTCGACGAGATTGTCCCGATAGAGATTTGACGTTTACATCTATATCTCTGGGATATATCTGGATACCTGTGACGGATGAATTAAACATATGGCATGACCCCGACCTGTATGATTCAGCGAGTTTATCTGTGGTCATCATAATTTACGGGTGGGTAAATTATGGACACGAAATTGGATTTCGTGACAGATATGCCTGAATCTATAGAGTCTCACTAGTGAAATATACATGTAGAGCACTACAGCAACTTTTATGAATAATACTGATTATTTATAAGTCGTTTAAAGGTTAAACGAAAAATACATGCGAATGGACCTAATAGTCATTTCATAATTATTGTGTATTTGTATTTAATGATATATTTTATTAAATACACATTAATTAATGTCAAATTATGATATTTGACATATATCATAAATATATATGTATTTGGATATTTAAAGTAAATATAATACATATATTTAAAATATTTATATTTAAATAATTATTTAATTATTTAATTGTTAAATAATTAAATTAATTAAAAATATAAATATCTTAAGTTTTGATATTTTAGGAGATGCTTTAAGTTGATTTATTTGACTTGTTGAAAATCATTAAATTGTGTAATGATCAAATATACAAGTTGGTAAAGCTAACTTTAATTGAAACAAAAATATCTTTATATTTGTATATGGTTCCCAATTTTCGGTCAAGGCATATTTGTGGAGTATATATTGTTTTGTTTCATTTTCATTAGGTTAAGGTTCATTAGTTACCAAAAAATAAACACAAAAGAGTTGAGAGAAAATTTTGAAGAACAAATGAAAAGCTTGGAAATTTATTGATTTTGTAAGTTTTTCTTTAAAGCTTTCAACTTAGAAAATATTTCTAACATGCTTAGCTTCAACATGTGTTGCTAGGATGTTGTCTCTACACTTATAGTTTGTGTTTTAATTGGTTATGAACTTGTTTGAAAGATGAGAGCATGTATGGTTTATAAAGTAAGCTTGAAATGGCTTCAATGGCTTACTTTTGATTATTTGATAATCATGTTGCCATTCTAGAGTTTATAAGCCACTCATTGATGACCTAGAATTGTTCTTGAGTTGTTTCATGATGGTGAGACTTGTTTGGTGTGGTAAAGTTTGAATTAAAGTGATGTATTTAATTGATTTGGTAAATTTTGTCAATTTGAAAAATTCTGAAATTAGGGTTTTTAACCCTTTCCAAATTTGGGACTTTTCATATATGTGATGTATTATGGTGTGTATATGATGCATATTAATTTTTGAGTTGATTGAATTTGATCTTGGTATGTTTTGAACATAAAATGACCAAATTGCAAAAACTGAAAAATGAGGAGGTTGTTCGGAAATTAGCTAAAAATTGAGGATTTTGTTGTAATCTGATTTTGATGTGTTGGACATGTTGAAATCATTTTAGAAATGATTTAGAATCATCCAAAATTATATTTGACAATTTTAGGACTAAAATAATCAATTTGTAAGGTTATGGGGAAATTCGGTAATTACTAAGAAATTTGATTTCTTGTGTAAATTTTCAGAATTTGATAATTGGGTAATTAAATAAATAAGTTTATTTAATTGATCCAATAAAAAATTTGAAATCGAAAAATTTTGATTTTCCGCATTTCCGCTGCGTTACCGGATTTTCGCCATAAAACCCCTACACCAAAGCCCGGCCCGAGCCCGACCAAATAAAAATTGGCACCAAATCCGGCCCGATTTTTTCAAAAAAAAATTTAGAGGAATGTCGAGTCCAAACTCTCACTGAGATTACCAAGTTGGAAGTTGGTAGTGGAACTTGGAGGAGCTGCGCCTGGAGGAGAGTTTTTTTAGGGATTTAGAGGAAATCTGGAAATGGCAAATGGGATTGCAAGAGTGCTGAGATTTGTTTTTGTGTTTTTGACTTTTTTTTTTAGCCCGGGCCGGGCCGGGCCCAGGCTAAAAATGTTGAGCCGGCCCGAGTTGGGCTTATGTTTCTAGGGCCCGACTCGGGAAGATTCTATCCCGAGCCGGACCAAAGTCCGGGTGGGCCAGGCCTGGCCTTTTCTGCCACCCCTACCTCCCTTCTCTCTTTTCCCTCTTAAAAAAATCAAACCCTAAATTTATTTTAGCCCATGCTGCCAACCAACTTGGTTAGTGGAGGCAGAATGATCCTCCCCAAGATCAACCAACCGAGCCATCATTTTCCATTTCTTCTCCATCATCTTTATTCTTATGTCCCCCCTCTCTATGTTTTCTCTTTTTTGTTCTCCTTTCCCTTTTACCTATGCCCCTCGTTCTTTCTTCTCTTATGTTCCTCTCTCACTGTTTTCTTTTTTCTTAGGATGTCGATGGTGTACCTGAAATTTCCTCATATGAACCACTCGACAGTCCTCTCATTCCCCTTTCTTTGTGTGGTTTTGCTCGTGTTTTGTGTATGACTTTTTGATTCCCAAATCTACTGATCTGTGGATCAACTATTCGTAGTGGTATATGTCCAACATTTATGTCAGTTATATTTTTCTGTTTTATGCGGGATTAATAATTTTCGTCAACATACAGAAGATTTGGTGCGGACTAAGTGAGTAGATCAGATGATGAAGACTGAAGTTTTTCGGAGCTTCCTGGGACATTTACACTATCTCATAGATCTCTTAGTTGTTTTGTCTTAGATTGGTTGTATGTTTTTGTAAAAGTTTATGTACAAAGTATATATTATATTGTTTCACTTCTAATTAGGAATATGTAGTCATTAACTTTACATTGAGGCTGGGGTAGAGAGACCAGACCAAACCCGTAATTCATCATGTTCCTAAGTAATTTTAGGTGTGAATATGTATTTATATTAGTTACGAGAAACACATAATGCATATATTGTCTTATGTTGTTAGGTTTTATCCTAACTAGTTTGAATCTTATGATATCCTAAGTTTATTTTGAGCTATTATGACCGTGTAATTACATCATCATGATGTTTTTATCAATGAATTTAAAAAAAAAATGTTATTCTCCATTCTATTCCATTCCATTCTATTGGATTATATTCTATTATAAACAATCATCTTTCATCAATCCAAACATAACATTATGGATGTGATAACAAAAACCCGTGCCCAACCTGGTCGATTTAGTATGGCCCGAGTTTAATAAGTTTTTTTTTAGTTCAATTGTAAAAAAATTAGGACTGGATTTTTATAGAAAGTCATGCCCAGTTATAAGCTTAAAAGTTATTTTTTTTTTTATTAAATACATATTCCCGGCATGAGGTAGCCATGAGTTTTACATACCTCGCTTAATCCTGGGTCTGGTGGTTTGAAGACGAGGCTTCCAAGTTTCCAATATATATATTTGTAATTAATTTTTTTCAGTTTATCTAAAATATCATTAAAATATTTTTTGGTTTTCTTCTTTTAATTTTTAATAATTTTTTTTAAATAAACTAAAATAAAAAAATAAAATTATTGCTTAAAAAAAAAAACACAGCCTAGGCCCGATAAATTGCCATCCCTTCTCCTCAATCCTCATACATAATTTGAGAGAAAAATATTTTCATATACAATATATAGAGAATATCATGATAATTAATTTTCATAAAACATTACAACACAAATTCCCAAAATCAAGAAGGATGAACCCTATTTGATGAAACACTCTTGAAAGCAGCTTTCATAGAAGCAGAAGCAGAAGCAGAAGCAGAATTCATATCAGCTTCTTGAATATAAGCAAAAGTTGCTCCTTCTTCCATCAACTTTCCCATCTTCTTAGCTTCCTTTGCTGTCTCAGCTAGACCATTATATTCTTCTTTCTCAATCCTCTCCATTTCTTCCTCAAATCTTCTGAACTCATCATCCATGGCACTTTCCATGACAGAATAATCAAGATAATCTTCAGCTTTTTGCATGGTGGTTTCAGCTTCTTCAACTTCTTTTTCTTGCTCAAGCTCCATTGCTGCCCATGACTTGTATGCCTCTATTTCAAACAGTTTCATCAAGTTTTCAATGGCATATGGATCCAAGTTTTTGTCATGGCAAGCCTGGTTTGAGAGGAAAGTGAATTGGGAAATTAGGGCCTCCATTTTTTTATGTGTTTGTGTTGAGAGAGTATTGAAGATGCAGATCTAGTGAAGAATAATGTAGATGAGAAAGTTATGTGGGTGGGAGGACAATAGTATCTTATAAAGATTGGTTCGCGTTATAAAGGCGGTGCTGAATTATTTTGAATTTTATAAGATTTTAGATAAATTTTTAAAATGATATCCTATTAATTAAAATATTAAAAAAAAATAAAATTCATAGGAAAATAAAGTGTATTTGTAACAAGTTATTGATTTAGGAAAATATATTTGTAAATGACTTTCAAGGCAGAGAGGGTGTGTGTGAATTGGACCGTTGGGAGTTTCTTTTTCTTTTTCTAAGGATGGTGGGGTGAAGGGTGATTGAGATGTGGATGAACTTTATTATCTAATCATTGTTGGGAATTTCAGTATTGTAGATTATTGATATAATTGATAATTTCGAATTCCGATCAAGATTCGGGGATTTGATAATGTCAATTGAATAGAATCACCATTGGCTAAGGGAACAGTGAGCCCCAAATCAGTCACCAAGTTTGCACCAAATATCGATACTGGTAACATTCCACCGATAAGGAGCATTCTTATGGATATTTCTTCTTTCTGTTGGTTATCCTCGACGGGGTCCAGGGCTTGATCGAGATTCTTTCATCTCGACCAATATAATGTGAGACGTCTCAATTGTGATTCCTAATTATGAATCATACCCATTTGAAATTATCAAATCTAATTTGGTGATCT
The DNA here is from genome assembly GCA_019454045.1 of Zanthoxylum bungeanum. Taxonomy (NCBI): domain Eukaryota; kingdom Viridiplantae; phylum Streptophyta; class Magnoliopsida; order Sapindales; family Rutaceae; genus Zanthoxylum; species Zanthoxylum bungeanum. The sequence continues at coordinate 60,799 of SKCR01041472.1, forward strand.
TTTGGATTCCCCTATAAAGGGAGGCTTTTTATTAAACTGCCTTTGCCGTCGTTAGGTGAATGATAAGAAAATTACAACGGTCGACTAGCATAATAATTTTTAAACCATTCTTAGGACGCACTCATATTTCTGTAATGAATCTCGAAAAGTGGCATTTTTTTAAAAAAGATAGTTAACGCACTTTAATTATTCTCGGTTAGTGAGGGGAGAGCCAATTAACTAACTCTTTAATAAATAGTTGATCGTCATTTTCTTATTTTGAGTTGAAGGTTGGGTAATCAAAAAAGAAGAAGTTGAAGGTTGGAATCTGATGTAGGGTTTAAAATCTGACTTATATGTCTTGGGTTCAAATACGTATGTATTTTTTATAAGAATCTAGGATAGTCAGAGATTTTATTTGTTATGCTTAAACTAGAGTTTGGTGATTTGATGACGTAATTTCCAACATTTTATTATATGCAATATATTTAAAATAGGTGAATGACATTTGGATCTTCAATATTTAGGGAAATAAACATAATATTTCATAATATTTTAAAAAAAGATATTGAACTCTCTATTTTAAAAAAAAAAATTGTTTGTTTTAAAAATTAAATAATTAGTATCATTCACATAAGAATAATATGTGAAGATATATGGTCAAAATATTAAATTATTTTTATCCAAAATAGTAAAACTTATTAATGAATGGAGTCTGTATATATTTTTTGAAACACTATGATATTTATGTCTTTTTAGGGGTCTAAATGTCATTTTCTAATCTTGTTGCACCCCAATTGCATCTTTACAGATCCTCTATAACTGTAAAGTTAGACTTGGCCACCGGTCCGGTCCCGTTCCGAACCGAAACCGAACCGACAGGTTCCCGGTTCCACGAGTGTGAAATCGGAACCGGACCAGATAATTCCGGTTCCACACTTAAGAGGAACCAGAACTGGTTATTGTTCAATTTGTTTTTTAAAAAAATAAAATAAAAAAAATGAAATTGAAAATTTCATTTAAAATTATGAATTTGAATATATATAATTAGCTTACATTAAATTACAAATAAAATTATTGTCTAAAAAAATTAAAAATAAAATTATTAAATTAAAGAACTTGAACTTAAATTTTTAAACACTTAAGTTGCCTACTTATCCTCCAGACGTGAGAGGAATCAAAGCTCACGTAGTTCCATTATAATTTTAAAATATTTCCCCATTATAATTTTGCAATTCTTTAATTATCAATCATCATTATCAGTGCATGTTGATCATTCAGCTCTCGTTATGCTTTCACTTGCAGATGCATTGTCGAACAAGTCTTCAAATTCATCGGGGCATCTTCTTGTTGCCTCATATCAGCTCGGGTCCAATCATCCACACATGTTGTTGCTTCTAAAGTGCTTGAATGTAATAAATACCGTCTAACTTCCAATATATTGCATCTCATGCTAAAGGTTTGCTCAACTGCAATAGTGGAAATGGGTGCTGACAATATCTCTTTAGCAATAATTGATAATGCATGATATACATTTTGATGTTGGTTCCACCATTCAATGATATGAAAATTTTTACTAACTAAACTTTCAGTAGGAAACTCAAAATTGGTAGATAAATAATTATCTAATTTCGAGTTATTAGTCGTGTTATCCCTATGTTTTTTATTTCGTTGTAATAACCAACGATCACATGCGCTAAGTCTTATTTGCATTATGGGTTCGCTACTACTAGATTGTCCTACTAATAGCAAGTTATATCTTCTAATATAATCATTAAATAAATCTATTAAATCAATTTTTATTTTAACTATTATTCTTGTAATATCAATCTCATCTAATATTCATAAATATTCATAGTAAGCTTGTAAAGTACTATTCAAACCTTCTAATTTAAATATAGGATCAAAAATAGAAGCAATAAGATAAAGTAAATGAATGTCTCTAAAATAACTCAACAATTTTTGTTTCATCATAGTAATAGCTTCAAGCAAAACAATATCATTAGGATTAGAACTTTCAACATGTTCATAGAGAGTACCGACAATATTCAAACTTTCAACAAGAAATAAATGTGTTGTAGGATAATAAACTTCGCTAAAAATATTTGTAGCATCATTAAAACTTTAAAAATTTCTAAAATTTTATCACAAATATCTCATTAAGTAGGAAAAACTGTGATATGTTGAACATGCTGAAAAAAACTACATAATGCATCTTTGTATTGCAAAGCTTGATATAAAAGAAAATAAGTTGAATTCCAAAGTGTTAGAACATCTCGTAAAATTTTTATCGGTTTAATATTGTTGGGGTTGGTGCTCAGAGCGCCAATCCGGACCGTATTTATGTCTGATTCATGAATACGAACATCCCATTATTCTATAATATTACTTATTTATGGTTGCACCTCTTGTTTTTATATACGTATTCGATCTGATTACGATTAGATTGAAACTAAATGTTGTTTAGTGATATGTATATATTAGACAAATGCCCGATAATATATAATGTAGTACACAGTTACAAAGGGAGTTTGTAATTGACATTGGGAAGTGTCACTGCTAAATGCATATTATCAAATATTGTTTCTGGTCAAGATTTACTAACACGGGTCGGTTAGTTAAATCCGTTGAGATCAGTACATGTCGTATATCGTGACTTGGTCCGATGGTTTATCCCAATGAACCATGAGTCTAGGGAGACTCGTATAGACGTGTATGTGTTTATAATGGATAAACACTGAACGACTCACCAAAGATTCTTAATGGATGGTACACCAACGTCAATAAGAATCTTCTCGGGTTGAGTAGCATAGTGGTCCTTCGATTTGAGACACCATTGTGGATGTATGAGACATCCTCCACACTTGGATGGCAGTCACGTCACCGATCTATTTAGATCAGACCTCCGCCTGTTCGTTGAGTGTGGACCGATCCTCAGGATATCCTGTGTGTGTCAAGATAGGATCCGTCAGTTCTGTGTACAGAGCATAGGTAGTCCATATATAATTAGCAGTCTGTTAAATCTGTGGCCACAGTATACTTCGGAAGTAAGTTCCGAATGTTATTTAGAGATTGCTAATAGATACGTCGACGGGATAATACCTATAGAGATTTGACGTTTACATTTATATCTCTGGTATTATCCGGATACCTGTGACGAAGGGATTATACGTATGCAATGACCTCGACCTGTATGATTCAGCTAGTTTATCTGTGGTCGTCATAATTTACGGGTGGATAAATTATGGACACGAAATTGGATTTTGTGACGGATACACCTGAATCTAGAGAGTCTCAGTAATGAAATATACTCGTAGAGCACTATGGCAACTTTTATGAATAATCATGATTATTTATAAATCGTTTAAACGTTAAACGAAAAATACATGCGAACGGGCCGAAGCTTCATTTCCTAATTAATGTGTATTTGTATTTAATATATGATATTATTAAATACACATTAATAAATTATCAAATAAAGGTATTTGACATATATCATTAATATATGTATTTGAGATATTTAAAGTAAATATAATACATATATTTGAGATATTTGTATTTAATTAATAATTTAATTATTTAATTGTTAAATGATTAATATAATTAAAATATAAATATCTCACCAAATGATAAAGTTAGGAAATGATTATAAGTGTAAATTTTTGACTTTACATTAAAGGAAAAGTTGTCAAATTGAATTTGACTTCATTGGATATTTGTTTTAATTGTTAAAATTGAAAATATCTATTTCCTTTTTTATTTTTGCTAAATTCGGCCAAGACCCTTTATTAAATATAATTGTTATATTTTTGAGTTGCTAATGTTGACTTACTTTATTCATTAAATTGTTTGATGATTAAAGTTGCAAGTTGATAAAGTAAAAATTAAATGAAACAAAAATAATATCTAGATATTATATTGCTCACCAATTTCGGCCAAGGCTTGTTTTTGGGGCAAGTATATATTGTTTCATTTATTTTAGGGTTTGATTAACCAATTCACTTTATCAAAACTCCATTAAAACAAGGCAAAGAAGGTAGAGAGAAAAGAAAAGAAAAACAAGGAAAAGCTTGGAATTTAGTAAGTATTTCCAACCTTCCATTAGAGAGTAATTTGTTCCTCTTGTTGTGGGCAACATCTTGTGATGTTCTTGAGTTTTTCTATTCTTTATTCCTTGTACTTTTGATGGATAAAAGTTTGATGAAGGTGATATGCATGTATGATATTGGAAGTTTATTACTAGTGTAGTAATAAGCATTCTTTTAAGGTTTTAGAACCTTGTTGCCATTCTAGAGTTATTGACCCACTCTTAAATGACCTAGAATTGTTCTATAGTTGTTTCATTGTGTTGATACTTGATTTGGATGGAAGAAACATGATTGAAGTATTGGATTTAACCAATTTGGTCTAATTTGTCCAATTTGAAGAAATTGAAAAATTAGGGTTTAAGACCACTTCCAAATTTGGGGCTTTTCATTTATATGGTGTGTTAGGATGTGTATATGATGCATATAAAGTTTCATGTTGATTGGATTTCATTTGGATGTGTCTTGAAGCATGGAAGTGCAAAATGCACACTTTGGCCACCTAATGAGGCTCTCGGCCAAGTGAAACATTTTTGGGATTTTTGTTGCTCTTGGTGTTTGGACATTTGGGACATGTTAAGTTCATCTTAGAAATGATTTAGAATCATCCAAAATTGATTTGAACAATTTCGGACTAAAATGAACAAAATGCCAAGTGTAAGGGCAATTCGGTAAATTTACATAAATTTGATTTATTGAATTTTATTTCATAATTTGATTATTGGATGATAAAATAAATAAGTTTATTTTATTAATCCGAGAAAAAATATTGAAATCGAAAAATTTGATTTTCCACCGTTTCCGCTGCGTTACCGATATTCCCCCTTAAAACCCCTACAAAATGGTATCAGAGCGAGTCTGATTCTAGGCCTCCATAAAATGATTAGCTTGTTTTATTCAATGTTCAATTATGTTTTCTTGACTTTATACATGCTTGTTATACATGATTAGATATTAGATTTAGGGTGTATGACACTTACTGGAATATCCCCGCTTAATAAGGTTTTAAAGTAACTAGTATTTGGAATACTTGTTTCTTGGTCCGTCTTGTCAATACGGTTTATAAATATTTTTCCGTGACTACATCCGAGATCGTGCCTCTGCTGTGAGGATGTAGCCGATAGAGATTTATTTATGCCGGATGTATATTAGATACTAGGTAAATTCAAGCGAAAGCGGAATCCTGAACGTGCCCTAGCTGTCAGGGTTACGCAAGCAACTTGAGTTTATCATTGATGAGTTTAACCTTGGTACGTCTCCTTGTGGGCCTGCCTTAGCAGCGACAACGAGAAACGACCAGGACCGGAACCTCGGAGTCACTAGTGAGTGATTGACAATGAGTTGTCTACCTGTGAATATACGTAGGCGAGACCGTGCCTCTACTGTGAGTCGAAATATATTCATGGGGTCCACTTCCCATTATGGAATTCGATTTAATTATTGAATTCTCATTTTTCCGTTGGGGATTACGGTATTACGTAAAATAGTGGGAGGCACTGCTAAGTTTAAAAATTCCTTAACTTTGGCAGTGTGTATTATTATAGAAATAGCCGCTTGTTTGTTTTCCTTAATCTATATTAGATAGAATTAAACTTTTAATTCACTGCACACATATTTTGATATGTTATTTGACTTGACTCTTGGTTGCAGTTATTCTAGAATAGGTTCTAGATACTACTAAACTAGGATATTATTAGATTGGTCTAAAACCATCGGGAACTTTTTTTTCGATTTTCTTCAAAATCAAGATGGTTAGTGACTTAGTTTCTAAGTCATGATAGATAATCTAGATAGATATCCCTTTAGGATATAATACTTTAGAGATAATAGTTTCTTATGCAGTAAGAATCGACTTGAATTAGTTCATGTCTCGAGATTCTT